>VOIH02000089.1:0-65000 GCA_007844105.2 Rhamnella rubrinervis
GGAAGCAAGATTAGAATATAATATTACCTTGAGTAGAAGGTGCAGTGAAAGCCCAATATATAGATTTATCATCAAAAGGCATTGCTTATTTTTATGCGCCAAAATCGAGCATAAACAAGAGAACGAACCCATGTCTCCCAAAATTTGCAAGGCCTGGCAAGCGGATCTCCCGTGAAGGCAAAGCTTCTTGAAGCCATTGCAACACCATGAGTTAAGCAAATCCCCCAATCCACACCTAAATTTCATCCACCGCAGGAACTTGATCAATATTAGAGTAAAAAACAAAGATAAATCTAATCCCATAAACATCTATGAATTGGTTTAAAACATTTTATCAAACATATTGTCTACATAAGAATGGACCCAGACTTATATTTGTGATTGATGTGGTATTATTATTTACCTTGGTTTTTATTATTTTACCATTAGCAAGATGAACAAGCTTGAAGAAACCTGATTCCTCAATACAAACCACCTTAGAGGAGTACCCGATAGTTCCACTAGGGAGTTCATTTGAAAGAGCTTACAACAACAATTTCCTTTTCAGACAACGGACTTCATGTTCTCCGCTGCAACACCAAACACACCCAAGTTTTTACTTTTGTACCAGAGTGAAACACCCAGTTCAGCTACTGAGTCATTGTTGGAGTATTACAGTTTGTAGAATTAACACTTACGGTTTCACATTGACATTAAATGACATCTCTGATGTTTGAAGTCCTGAGATTGTAGAGGAAGTGACATTCCTATACATACAACATTTCATATCCCACACTCAGTTCCCTTCCTATTATCATTTTCTTAGTTAAAAAAGCAGGAATTTGTGGCATACAATTTTAGATCAAATTAAGTGAATGCCAAGCTAATTAACCTAATGAGAATATAAATAAATAAATAAATAAAATTATTAAAGTAATAATAAGCAAGCTCTAAAAAAGGATGAAGATGGGTGATGAGTGAACAATAATTTACCCAAGAAGTGTTGAAATATAAAGCATAAAAGGAATAATTTACCCAATAATTTGCAAAACTAAGCATTCTTTATGCTAAGACAGCTCATGAATTATGGGTGAACCTTGAGCAACGTTTTTGGACAGCAAAATGCACCATAGATTTATGAAGTGAAGTAGGCAATTGCAAGCTTAGTGTAAAACCAAGACATTGTGAGTATGTATTTTTCAAAGTTAAAAACTCTACTAGGTGAATTAATGAATTATGAGTCCATTCCTAATTGTATTTGCGGAGGGTTGAAAACTATTGTGAGTAATCAAGAAAGAAATTGGGTTATGAAGTTTCTCATGGGTCTTCATGATTCGTATAAAGACCTTAAGGCTCATATTCTAATGATTAAGCCCTTTCCAAAGGTATATTCAATCATTCAACAAGAAGAGAAGAGAAAGCAAATTTCTATTGAGGCTCCCACCAGCGAAACCATGGCACTTGTATCACATGGAAGAGATATGGGAAGGCCAAATGGATTCTCACAGATGAAGTATTATTGCACATTTTGTAAGACGTCAGGACATTCCATTGAAAGATGTTTCAAGGCAAATCCCAATAAGTCAACATGCACACATTGTCAAATGCCTGGGCATACAGTAGAAAAATATTTCAAAATACATGGATACCCTCCAGGCCATAAACTTCATGGCAAGAACAAAGGGAATGGAAGCTTTGCCAATCAGGCCACTACTTTTCTATCACCTGATGGGTAGGTAAGTGATAACCGTGTGTCTTTGACTCAAGGGCAATATGCTTAGCTAATGGCTTTGCTCAAACCTCAACACATCTCATAGCACATTCCGCGGTTAATCAAGTCCAAACCATCACTCATCTTCATCAAATCGAGTGAAATGCCCAAAATCTTCGTATCTCTTTATGTCTTTCTATTAGTAATTCCAAACCTAATATTGTTTCTAATGTGCCTGCCTTGGATGTGGACCTTTGGAATGAAGATCATATGATACTGCTTCAGCTAAATTGTTCAAAACTGTCGTCAGAAAATTTCTTACTCGGTGTACTCCCAAATGGAGATCTTGCCATTGTCACTTCGTATTGGCATCCAAAGTAACGAAACTTTGACCTTGAAAGATGTCATGTGTTCCATCTTTCTTTAACTTGATATCCGCTAGAAAATTAGCACAAACTTCTATGTTGTCTCATTTTTCTTTCAATCATGTGTTTTATACGGGACCTTTCAACTTGGAAGACGACTGGAATGGGTGAGGTGAGGTAAGGTCTATATCATCTTATCCAAAAGAATGTTGCTCCCACTGTCTTGCATGAAGTCTTATCTTCCCTTGGCAATAAAACAAGCATTTTAGCTTCTGTTAGTAATCATGATGATTTTAATCTCTGACATTATAGGTTAGGTCATCCTTCAGACTCTAGAATAAATTTAATGGAATTTGATTTTTTCACAAGGTTACCAGTACAAAGGAACCTTGTTCTATCTGCCCTTTAGCTAAACTCCACAAGCTGGCTTTTCCTATTAGCCAACACAAAACTCAAAATTGTTTTGATTTGATTCATTGTGACTTATGGGGTCCTTGTAATGAAATTGCTCATGATGGATCAAGATATTTTTTCACCATTGTTGATGATTTTAGTCGTTATACTTGGGTTTATTTACTAAAACTCAAATCTGATGCTAGTAATGCTTTGCAAAATTTTTATATCATGGTTGAGACTCAATTTGGTTCCAAAATCAAAATTGTAAGGAGTGATAATGGAGGTGAATTTAATATGAAGGATTTTTACGTTGAGAATGGTATAATTCATCAAAAATCATGTGTGGAAACCCCACAATAAAATGCAACTGCAGAAAGAAAGCATCAACATATCTTAAATGTGGCTAGAGCTCTAAAATTTCAAAGTGGGATTCCAATGAATTATTGGAGTGACTGTGTTCTTACAACCATATATCTTATAAACAGAACCCCTTCACCTCTTCTTCTAGACAAAACACCTTTTGAACTTCTTTTCAAAACCAAACCAAATTATTCACACCTTAGAGTGTTTAGATGTCTAGCTTATGCTTCTTACTCATAATAGAGACAAGTTTGACCCTAGGGCTAAAAAGTGCATATTTCTAGGGTACCCTTTTGGGATTAAAGGCTACAAGTTACTAGACCTAGAAACCAAGAAGCAATTCATTTCTAGAAATGTCATTTTTCATGAGAGCATATTTCCTTACAAGGACACCAATCTTGATACGAGTCATACTACACTAGACCCTTTTCAATTACCTTTTACTCAACCTGTCAATATTGAGATAGACTAATCAAAATCTCCAACTCGAGGTTCAAACTACAGAGGAATCCAACCATTCTCTTGAAAATTTTGGACATGAAGAAGAGATAGAGTCATCTCCAGAACTTTCATAAGATATCACAACCATCTCCCACATTCCTAGAAGATCCACCAGAAATAGAAGAACACCCTCACATCTACAAGATTTCATTTGTCAGCAGGCCTTTTCACTTCCTCATTCACAGAAGTTAAACAAGGCAAATGTTCCTATAATGTCAGGTAATCCTTCCCCTTTGTTTGCTACTTTATCATATCATAAAGTGTCAAGTAATCATAAAGTTTTTGTCACCTCTATTTCAACACATATCGAACCAAATTCATACCAACAAGCCAACAAAAGTGTTGAGTGGCGAAAAGCTATGAAAGCTGAAATAGAAGCTCTATAATTAAATGACACTTGGGTTCTTACTGACTTACCTCTAGGAAAGGTAGCTATAGGATATAAGTGGGTTTACAAAATCAAGTTTAATGCTGATGGAAGTATTGAGAGGTACAGAGCAAGACTAGTAACTAAGGGATATACGCAGCAAGAGGGGCTAGATTATCATGAAACTTTCTCTCTTCATTTGCAAAATGGTATTTGTTTTACTCTTGTGGCGTAAAGGGTTGGTTTTACAGGTTTGATGTGAATAATGCTTTTTTATATGGTGATTTAGAGGAGGAGGTATACATGGAGATGCCGCAAGGGTATTCTAAAGAAGGTCAACCAAAGGTTTGTAAGCTTAAGAAAAGTTTGCATGGTTTAAAACAGGCTTCACGATAATGGAACTCCAAGTTTTCTGAATTTATTACTCAACAAAAATTCCAACAATCCAAGGCAGCCTATAATTTGTTCACAAGGGTTACAGAAGATTCTTTTACTGCCATTTTGGTTTATGTGGACGCCATCATAGTGACTGGCAATGATATGAACATAATCTCCTCACTCAAGAATTCTCTTAATGATAGATTCAAAATCAAAGACCTAGAAGTGTTAAAGTATTTTCTTGGTATAGAGGTGGCAAGATCAAAGAAAGGGATTTATATTTGCCAAAGAAAATATGCATTGGACATATTGGCAGATTCTGGCACAATTGGATCCAAACTTACAAAAATACATCTTAATAAAAAATTCAAACGTTCAAAGGAAGAAGGAGAGCCTATCCCTGATTTTACAATTTATAGGAGGCTTATTGGAAGGCTACTCTATTTGGCTATAACCAGTCCCGACATTTCATATGTAGTCCAATTGTTGAGTTACTTTATGCAAACTCGTCGGCTGCCACACTTGAATGCTACTCACAAAGTACTGAGATACATTAAAGGGGCACCTGAGCAGGAATTATTTTATTCCTCAGTATATACTATGACCTCAGAGCTTACAATGATTCGGACTACGGGGCATGCCCAGATACAAGTAGATTAGTCACAGGATACTGCATTTTTATTGGGTCCTCTTTGGTTTCTTGGAAATCCAAGAAGCAAAACACAATTTCAAGATCGTTAGCTGAGGCCGAGTACAGGGCCATGGCTAGTGTATGCTGTGGATTGAGCTGACTACGGTACTTACTTCATGATTTACAAATAGAGCATCCTCAAGTGGCTAAGTTATTCTGTGATAATAAAGCTGCTTTACACATTACAGCAAACCCGGTCTTCCATGAGAGGACTAAGCACATAGAACTAGACTGCCATTTAATCCGGGATAAGGTTCAAGATGGGAGCATTGTGACTCAACATGTAAATAATGCTTTTCAAGTTGCCGATATGCTAGCCAAGCCACTGTGCTCTACCAATTTTTTTCTCACATTTATCCAAGATAGTAGTATAAAATATCTACTTTCCATCTTGTGGGGGGCTGTTGAAATATAAAGCATAAAAGAAATGACTGCCAGCAAAACTTCCAGCTAAGTCAATGAAACTTCCAATAAAGGAGGAACTCTTTCTTTTGTTTTTGTTATGAGTATCATACAGCTTGCTAGTATCAATCTTGCCACTGATAGAAGATTGGTTAGAATTTTTTTTTTAGAAAGGATAATTGTACAGCTATATATTCAAGAGAAGAAATGAGAATAAAAAAAAGACAATTCCTCTCAGTCATCTTTCTGATTCGCCTCGCCCTTTTTACCTACATATTTGTTTGGTTACAAGTTTTTTTTCTTATAAGAAGGCACTTATGTTGTTGGCGAAGAGAGTCACCAACACCAACAGCATCCAAGGCCTTCCAAGCATTTGTCCATGTCAACAAGCCAAATCCTCAAACCCTCAGATTTTCCTAAGATTCCAACACTAAGCTTCTTATACCTTGCCTGCAAACTTAAAACTTAAATATCTTAATTTCTTTACAATATTCATCAAAACATAAAGTAAAAAAAAAAAACACACCTGTGAAGTCCTAAGCATGTTGTGCGGCCGGAAATTCCAGCTCCCACAATCACAACATCTTCAAGTAATTCCATATTGGTATTTTAAGGATAGAATTACAAATAAAGAAGGGTAAGTGAAATATTATTATTATTATTATTATTTTTTTGGTAATCAAGTGAAATATTAGGTTAAATATGTGTATTCGTGTGCATTTAAAGGGGTTGACAATAGAGAAGCTAAATTTACACGGACAAATAATGAGTTCTAGTATTCGATATGTTTTTGGACACTAAAAATTCACCTTTTTAGACCATCTATTTGAAGTTTCAACTGCAACCATGGCAGCTGTGGCTATTGTTTTGTGTAATTAGCAGCCATTTTTTAGCAGTCTAATTAGTTGCGTCGTGAAAAACTTCTCCTATCAATCTCTCTCTCTCTACCACTTATATTGTAATTAAAATTTGAAAATTGAATAACCTATATGATGGTCATCATCACCAAATTTGTTTCCGTCATCCAAATATATAAATTAATTAATCATCAACCAATTTTTACTTATGTAATACGAAAACGTATCTTGAAAATAGAAATGATTTTCAAGCGAGTGTCTAAAGACATGAACAAAATGAAACTCCTATGATCTTTCAGGCGAGAAGAAATGATGGTGAAGGCAACTCAAGCATCAAAAGATACTAGACCAGGACAAGTAATAGGAATTGGACCTGGAAAAAAGCTGCCAGAGCCAAGTCGGGAAATGCAAAGGAAGTACGCACCTCAAGGGGAGAATGCTCAAAAGGAAATATGCGGGATTGTGAAGCATCGAAAAGGGATCTTTCCTAGGCCGAGGAAGTGGGCCGAATCAAGCTCCCCCCCCAATTTATTAGTATTCTCTCATGGAACTGTAGGGGAATGGAAAACTCAAAATCTATAGGAGCTTTGGAGAGGTTAGTCAAAAAACACAATCTAAACTGTGTTTTAATTATGGAAACTAAGTGCAATCGTGGAAAGATTGACACTTTGGGTAGGAGGCTGGGGTACCAAGATTGGGAAATTGTCGAAGCAAATGGGAATGCAGAAGGTCTAGCTTTTTTCTGGAAGGACGAGCTGAACATCCAATGTCAATGGAGTAACGACAGAATTTTATGTTTTAAGGTTTGGAACACAGATAACAGTAGAGAGTACTTGATGTTGGGTTGTCATGGAACACCTTACACCTGAGAAAAAAGGCAATTTTGGGAAGATTTAGAGGAAATAGTGATCAACTTGAAGATTCCATGGATTCTTTTTGGAGATTTGAGTGAGGTTACGAATGAGAGGGAAAAATGGGGCGGACGAAGTATATGGAGGAAACAGTTGTACTTGAAAAATTTTAGCAGCAAGTTAGTGGAATAGATTTGGGGTTTTATGGTAGCAAATTCACTTGGCAGAACAATAGTGAAGGTCTGTCATTTATTCACGAGCGAGTTGATCGAGCAGTGGCGAGCTAGGAATGGATTGTGGATAACACAAATGCTTCAATACAACATCTCCTAATGGAAGAATCAGACTATTCACCTATTCTGATCAAGACAATTATGAGTGAAAAGTTTTCAGGAAACCTTTCAGATTCTACAAAGCCTGGACAATAGATCCGTCTTGTTTAAACGTGATGAAATGAGCTTAGACTAAAGGAGAAAAACTGGGAATGGCATCACATAAATTGTGTAGGAGTCTACATACAACCACTTGGGCTTTGAAAAGGTGGAACAAAGAGTATTTCGACTTAACTCATATAAAAATTAAGGAGTTGGAAGATAGATTAGAAAAGGCCCAAGTTTTAGATGGTAACCAAAGATCAAAGCAGGAACAGATTAAATTTGAGCTGAATATACAAAGAGGAAAGTGGGAATCAATTTTTAGACAACAATCAAGGGAGCTCTGGCTTCGCGAAGGAAATAAAAATTCAAAACCTTTTCATGCGAGCTTGATTATTAGGAAGAGAGATAATAGAATTCTATCAATCGAGGATGACGAAGGGTGGATCAATAAACAAAAAGAAATAGATAAGTACTTTATGGCAAAATTCCGTGAGCTGTTCAGCGCAGGTCATCCTCACTTACCAGAGGGGCTTGATGGTTTAGGGAATACATGCATTTCTGAGGAAGATAACTGATCCCTTATGAAGATAGCAACAGAAGAGGAGATTAAGGAAAGAATGAGCAGTCTTCATCCTCTTAAGTCTCCAGGCCCGGATGGATTTTCTGGCATTTTTTATCGAAACTATTAGGAAGTGGTGAATGACAGAGTAACGAATTTTGTGAGGGAGTGTTTCAAACTCAGGAAAATCCCTATGGCAGTGAACCGTACGTTCATAGTACTGATCCCCAAAGTGGCCAATCCTTCAAACTTCAATCAATTTCGTCCAATTAGTCTATGCAATTTTTCATATAAAATAGTGGTTAAGATTATCACTGTAAGAATGAGGGAGATTATGGGAAGAATAGTCTCAACACATTAGGGGGCTTTTGTTAAGGGGTGTTGGATTGCAAAAAACACAATCATCGGTCAAGAAATTATGCATAAACTAAGGAAGAACAAACTTAAATCAGGGCTAATGGTGACGAAGATGGACATGAAGAAAGTATACGATCAATTGGAATGAACCTTTGTTGACAAGGTCCTAGAGGTTTGGGGTTTCTCTCTGCATTTTAGAGAACTAATCACTAGTTGTTTGAATTCAGTAACCTTTTCTATTCTATTAAATGGAAACATCATAAAGGTTTTCACTCCAAATAGAGGATTAAGGCAGGGCGACCCTTTATTGCCTTACCTTTTTATTTGGAATTGTAGGGGAATTGATTGCCCTATGACCAATATCAATCTTAGGGCTCTCATAAAAAACAACAAACCACACTGTATTTTTTTCATGGAGAATAAGAGTGATCAAGAAAAGGCTAAAAATTTATGTAAGACATTAATATATCAAAATTTCTTTATTATTGAAGCAATTTGCAATGCAGAAGGGTTAATTCTCATTTGGAATAAAGAAGTGGAGCTGAAAATGGATTGGAGTAATGAGAGAATTATTTGTCTCAGTCCTTAATAATATTAGGGAGTTTATGTGTAAGCTTCTAGCTTATTATGGACCTCCCTATTATCGAAAAAAATAGATATTATAGGAAAGTTAATCTTCGATTATGGATGTAGAGAGGCTCTCGTGGTGTATCATTGGCAATTTAAATGAAATTACTTGTGATTCAAAGAACTTTGGAGGTCGATCTATTAGGAGCAAAAAACTTTTTCTCAAGAATTTCCTATACGACACAGCAACTTTCGATTTGGGGTATAATGGGTATAGATTCACTTGGTTCAATAACCAATTGGGAATAACTTGTATCAAAGATCGGCTAGATAGGGCATCTGATAATGATTCTTAGGTAATGCTTTACCCTGAATCGAAGATTATTCGTCTCATTGTTGTGTATTCGAATCACAATCCTATCTTGCTGAATACGGAGGGAAGCGAATGTATGATTAACCAGCCATTTAGATACTTTAAAGCATCGTCGTTGGATAAAAATTATTTTGGAGTTATGAAAAAAGCTTGGATCCAAGGGGTTAGAGTTGGAATGGAGACTCATAAAATAGTCAGAAGGTTGGCTCACACAGTGAAAGCTTTAAGGAAATAGAACAGGGAACAATTTGGCTATGCCGATGTGAAAATCGAGGAACTTGAACAGAAGCTTGCTTCACTTCAAGATACTGCTCAGGATCAAGATTATTAGGAACGAATTTTGAAGGAAAGGATTCAAGAACAGAGAATGAGATTAGTGGTAATCCAAAAACAAAAATCAAGGGAGCTTTGACTTAAAGAAGAGGATCGAAATTCAAAGGTCTTTCATGCAATTACAATCATTTGAAGAAGGAGAAATAAAATTGAAGCTATTCGAGAAGGAAATGATTGGATCACTGATTATGAAGAGATTGGAAATTATTTTATATAGGAATTTAAATTTCTTTATACATCAACTGATTATATGGTTCCAGATGAGATTTCTGAGATAATACTGAAATGTATTAGTGAGGAGGAGAACAAGGCTCTTATACACATACTGGATATAGATGAAATCAAAGTTGAATTTTGGAGTCTTAGCCCTTAAAGCTCTAGGTCAGGCGGTTTCCACGGAGAGTTCTATAGAGCGCATGGTGTGATTAAAGAGCAAATGATTGATATGGTTCGAGAATGTTTTCAGGTGATGGCTATCAGTAGAGGTTTAAATCAAGCTTTTATGTGTTTAATTCCCAAGACTAATCATGCAATTAATATTAACCATTTTAGGCCAATAAGCCTTTACAATTTTGCTTACAAAGTCATTACAAAGATCCTGCCTAAATGTTTAAGAACTGTCTTAGATCACATCATTTCACCTTATCAAGGTGCTTTTCGTAGTGGAAGGTGGATTGTGGAGAATTCTATTTTTGTTCATGAGTTGTAACATAAGATAAAGAAACATAAAGGCCGAAATGATCTCATGATAATAAAAATTGATTGGAAGAAGGCTTATGACAAATTGGAATGGAATTTTTTTATGAAGATCATGGAAGCTCTAAGCTTTTCTACAAATTCCCGTGATAAGGTCTTTAGCTGTAAAAGTTCTGTTGAATTTAAAGGTTATTCTTAGTTTCAAGAAAATGGATGATGACACTATATATCTGGGAAATTCTTTAAAAACTAGTAAGAGTAAAGTAAAAGACTATAGAAGGATTATGAGAAAGTGTAATTTCGGTTGGAGAGTTGGCAAGGAAGACTCTTATCTAAAGCTAAAAAGACGACACTAATCAAATCAGTGGCCCTTCATCCCAGCTTATACAATAGTAACTTCTAGGATCCCTAAAGGAGTGTGCGAAGACATGGATTTGTTAGTTCACCATTTTTGGTGGGGGTCTAAGCAAGGAAACACAAAATACTTAGCCCTTCGTAGTTGAAAGGAGTTGTGTACGTCAAAAGATACAAGTGGACCCAGTTTTAGAACTTACTAGAATTATAATACTATGCTTTTCTCTAAGCATTGGTAGAAGTTAGCCAGTGGCGAGGAATGGTTATGGTTTGAACTTTTAAAGGCAAAATACATACGGTTTGGGGATTTTTTTCAATTTGAAACTAAAAAAGGTGATTCCTAGGTTTGAAGAAGTATCCTTAGTACAAAGAAAGTGATATGGAAAGGAAGTTGCTTTAAGATAGGGGATGGAATGTCAGTTAACCCATGGACACATCCCTGGTTTCCTTGGCTTGAGAACAAAATCCCAACAAAAAGAGATGGAGATGGGGATACTATGTGTATGACTGTGGCAGCTTTGTAGACGAATCCTCGGAGGTGGAATGAAGAGCTACTGAGGGAGTTGTTCGATTCTCACAGTGCTCAGGAGATTATGAAACTGGAATGGACTTGTACGCCTGAACAAGATAAGTTTTTATGGATGGGGAGTTTTTCTAGAATCTTCAGTGCGAAGAGTGCCTTTATAGTGGATAAAGGATTCAATGAGAATTATGAAAGAGATAAACTATGGAGAAATCTATAGAAGACAAAATTACGCCAACGTTTGAAGGTTTTCATTTGGAGGATCCTAGCTGGGTGTATCCCCACTAGAAAGAGGTTAGCATCCTTTTTAAATCTCCCTGAAGTTAATTTTGTTTTCTATGAAGGTTGTGTTGAATCAATAGAACACATTGTTTGTGATTGTCATATCATTAGAGTTATTACCTTTGGAAGTAAATAGGGTATCAATTAGGATTGCCTTAATTGTCATGACCTTTATACTTTGATTAGTTTCTGTTTGCATCCAAAAGGTTTTGAAAGTGTGGGGAGCAAAGTTAAGGTTTCTCACATTCTGATTCTTGCTATTTATATGGCTTGGCATTTTCATAATGATGCTCTCTTTAGAGGAACTAAGGACATCAGAATAGCTATTTACTCTTTTAAGAGTGCACTTAAAGAGTATGAGAAGCTTTTTGAGTTGGAACAGATCTCTAATGACAAAAATGAAAGACCTTATTTTCCTTTTCCAACGTCTTCCTAGCGTCTTTTCTAATTGTAGTCATGCCCCCGTATATTGCTAAGATGAAGGCATTAGAATGGGCTTCTAACTTGGCTTCACAAAAGAACTGGACAAAGGTTTATTGGTTTAGTGACTCAGCTTTTGGTGCAAGAGATAAACAGTATAGAGTACCAAGCTCCTGGTCTGTTTTCAATGAAACTCTAAATATCATATGTAATTTCTTCATAAGTCGGTGGTCTTTGTTTTGGATTAGTAGAAACCAGAATATGCTTGCTGATTCAATAGCAAAGTTCACTTTGTCTAACTCCTTTGCTTTTATCAACTTTGATGTTAGTAGGGACTCTATTCCCTTTGCTTTCCAACAACAAATCCTTAAAGATGTTATAGATTGTTGCCTTTTTGTATAACACAGCTTTTTTTAAGTTTTTTTTTATGCTTAATGCAACTCTATTTGCCAAAAAAAAAAAAAAGATCATATATATAGATTAAATGTGGATACAATGTCTCTGCAGGGACAGCCGCTTAACTACAGTTTTCTTGGACAATTAATGACCCAAAATTAGAATCCACATCCTCAATATCAAAAAAAAAAAAAAAGAAAAAGAAAAAAAAGAAAGGGTGGGTATAATGTCAATACTAACGAAGTCTTATACAAAGTATGAAGAGATTTATACAAGGTTTTTAAAAAATATTTATTTTAATTTAATGACCTATATAGATATATATATATATAATCAGAAATGTTTACATGCAGCATATATGCTAGGTGTCATTTTATTATGTATGAATAAAAATATAAATGCATAATATTCATTATATTTTTATTCTTCTTTTCACTAAACCTACGGAAATTGGTTGATCCTACCTAGCTTAGTGAGCTATATAATAGTTAGATTAATGAGCTATGTAGCCTAGGATATCATTTATATATATAGTATATACATTCCTTTTGGTCAACAATATATTGAGTACACTTCTTTATTTATTTTTATTTTTTTTGGGTAAAGATGTATTGTATCCACTCTAATTGACGAAGTGGCCTATGACAAGTGTGTGTCTTATGATAATTTCATGAACATAATAATTTATGACAAATCTTAACATTACAAGATAAAATTATGTATCCTAATTAAAATGTTGAAGAAGAAAAGGTCACACCGACTCACACACCTCGGCGAGAAAAAAAAAACATATGTGACATGATCAACATCAATTAAAACTACAAGCTCATGCCTTCCATTAAAAAAAAAATAAAAAATTTATCATGTAAAAGTAATGAAAAATGTAGTCCGTATGATCTTGATAGGGACATTATAATTAGCTGCTCATTGTCTCTGTCTGAATTAAAACCAAGAAGTTTGGTTCTAACCCCCTTGTTGATTTTGTAGCATATGCTGTCACATTGTTTGCTTAACGATGCATGTTAAACATGCATACATTATAACTTGAAGAGTTTATCTTTACCACAACATATAATTTTACAATCTAATAGGCAATAAAAAAAAAAGGGTTGAAATTAATCCCTTTTTAAAACGTAAGGTAGTAACCGTAGTATTGAAAATTAAACCTATTACTTAACATTCATTTCAATTTAAATATTCATGTATGGAAATTTTGAATTATAATATATTGGTTTCTGATTAACATCATATTTCTGGATCCTCTTTGGATATGAGCAATTCATAGATTTTAATCTACTACATGATATAAATTGACAAATATTTTAACTCTAAAATTCTATTTGAGGAAATTGAACTTAGATGATTGATATCTATTAACCCTTTATATATAATTTTAATTCTTAAATTATGATCATGTCTATTAACTCATTATATCTAAGCAAGGAGCTAGCCATTTCAAATCAATCAGGGATCATTGACATTTAATTAGCAAAATGTAAAAAAGTGCTAAGATCAAATCAAAAGAGATTTTGATTCCATCTTTGTCACAAAGAAATAAATTAAACGAAAAAAATGATTTGAAAATATTAATATTGCCATAAACAATGATTATAAGAACATAAATTATGTCTTATTATTATAAAAAAGAAAAATTAACTGTAGCCTTTCTCTGAGAAGCTCTTGCGACTTCGTGGAGTAGCATTACAGCCTCGTGATCCTACTTGATCTCCTAGCTGCTCGTTCTCAGAGAGAACAGATCCTTGATCTACCCAAAATGATCTTCATTTCCATACCATTATTAGGCTAGATCGATTCTATCTGTATGCTCCCAGGCACCTAAAATTTCCTTACTATACATGCATAGAAGTTGCTCACAAGCTGCTTGTGGTCAAGTTGTCGTTGTGCGTCTTCGTAGTGGACTACAGTTCATTGACAGGCTGTCTTGAGTTGCCGGTGAGCTCGAGGTGCTCAGGAGCCGTCGTAGTGGTGAGCAAGTATTCACGTCGTGGTACGCAGATCTTCGCGTGTTGTGGAGCTGCAATTGGGAGGTCTCTTCACCCTACGGTAACTGGTTCACTACCGTGAGCACTGTTTTGTGGGTCTACTACTTGCTATCATTGTGGTGAGTTTAGGGAGACATCCGATCGCGCTTTGGTTGGTGGACTCCTTGCATGCAGGTGCTGAAGTTGAGTCCAAGCTAGTAGTTGGTTCCCCAAACTTTCATCGCCAAGCTCTCGGGTCCATGTGGTCGTGATCTTTACAGAGCATTCATCTGTTACTCTCATGTTGGGTTGGTTGTAGACATTGTGGGTCTCGGGTTTGGAGTATACGCAGAAGTGAGCTGCTGGGTCCAGGGTTTTGAAGCGTGATAATTGTCGTTGGTTGGTGCTTGCAGACTTATATTTGTATCTGTTGTTTTTCATTTTGGTTTTATGTTTGTGAATTGTTTCTGTGAGGATTCTGCTGTCAGATTTTGAATGATTTGGTTAACTCTGCTCTGGGAATTCTAAGTTATGGCACCTTTTGTTCTTGATTGAAAATGCTTGGCTGGGATAGACAAGATTGCAGAAGGTGATGCTGCAGAAGGCAATGCACAGGGTGAGGACTGTGGTAAAGGCAATGCTACATAGAATGGTGAACATCCCATTGATAAGGCAAAGTAAGGTATTCCAAAGCAGCCTTCTTCTGCTGTGCCTTTCTTTGTCGCGATGGTCAGTGGTAGTACTGCAGAAGGAAATGTAGTCATGCCTATGGGCATTCAAAAACAAATCACAGGTTGTGCTTCCACAATTTCTAACAATCAGAATGCACCCATTCGGAAAGGAAATTTTGTCTTCATTCGGGTTAACAGCATTGCTTATAAGGAACGAATCGCTTATTGCCAACATTCCTTGATTGCTCAAGTTGTGCTCTCCAAAGGAGAAAAACCATGGAAGCAAGATGAATTATACTTGAAACTCCAAAATATATGGAAATTGAAAAAATAGAAACTAATTTCTTTAGGTCGAGGGTACTACCAAGTTCTCTTATTCTCCATGGAAGATTGCCAAAAAGTGTGGTCTTATGGATCATTGAATTTGAAATCGGGGATTGTCTGTTTACAAGCTTGGGTTAAGAACTTCAATTCGGCGATGCAAAAATCTACGCATGCTTAGGTTTGGGTTAGATTTTATAATTTGAGTTGGGAATATTGGCACCCTCAGATTATATCTGATCTTGTAAGAGGCATTGAGGTTCCATTGAAAATTGATAATACAACTTTGATAGACAATTTTTGTCACTTTGTACAGGTTCTTGTGGATGTAGATTTTATAAGTTTCGTTCCTGAAACTTTATTATTGGAAACCGAAGACTTATGCATTGAGGTTCAACTACATTTCGAAAACTATCCAGAATTTTGCAACAATTGTCAAAGTATTGGGCATTTAGTGGCCATATGCAATATGGTGCACCGACGGATTCCTCATATGGTGAAGCCTTCAAAAAAGGTTCAGGTTGAAACAAAACAAAGCACTCAGATTTATAGACCCAAGCCTCCTATTTCTGCTCCTCTATCAAATTCAGTTCGGGTTCCTCCTAGTACTGTGGTTGATACCTGGATAGCGGCCACGGATTCAGATGCAGATTATCTAGCTCAGGTAAACACTATGGGAAAGGATGTTTAGACAATTTCTCCAGATATGGGTGCGGTTCATCGTTCGAATACTGTCACAGCTTTGAATGATACATTTGATGATTTAGATGATGAGTTACCTTTAGAGGAAAGCGGGGTTTTACAGGATCTTTTAGGCAGGCAGGTTTTACATCTAGAAGGGTCCACCTCTGGGGGTCAGAACAATAGGGAAAAAACTATGATTCTCTATGACCCATCTATGGTGTTTAGCATAGCACAACAAAATCTGGACTTAGTCGCCTTGAATCACTCAGTTTTGAAAATCAAGGATCCAAATGCATGAACCACAATCAAAAGAAAGCCGGGTCGACCAACAAAATTAAAACAGACTAAAAGGTGTTAGGAGCAACCAACAATAGGACCGATCAAGCCTGTGACTCGGGCCTCTAAGTATGGTACCCAATGAATATTTTATATTGTAACTGCAAGGGTTTCGGTAACCCAAATACTCAAAGGGTTCTGTATGATTTTTATTGTCATCATAACCCCACTTTATTATACTTGGTTGAGCCTATGGTTGATTTTGATATGATTCCAAACTCCTTTTGGTCTTCTTTACATATGAATTTTATTTCTACTAATAACTCAGCTGCCTTGCCCACTATGTGGATTTTTGCTTCTCGTTCTTTGGAGGATGGTAGAATTTTGATCAGTGAAGAACAACTTATCTTTATAGATATACCGAGGGTTGGAGGTCGGCAGGTGCTTTCTTTTGTATATGGGAGTGTTTTTCCTGGATGTCAGAAAAATCTTTGGGCAGCTTTGGTTAATTTTTCTGAATCTATTGATCATTTGTGGGCAGTTATTAGAGACTTTAAGGCCATTCTAGGTGAGCAAAAGAGGTCTGGTGATGGTCCAATCCCTCTTCCTATTCAGATTTTCAGGAGGCGATGGAGGTAATAGGTTTGTTACCTATTAATATGCATGGAGCTTTCTTCACTTGGGGTTGGTGTGGGACTCGCGGGTATGTTCAAAGTAAATTGGACAGGTCTTTCTACTCAGATTCTTGCTTGGAGGTTTGAGATTTCATTTCTTGTTATACTTTAGCCAAGCAGCATTCCGATCATCATATGTTACTGTTGAATCTTTCTAAACTTGGTAATGTGGACCCACATTTATTTCGATTTCAATCTATGTGGCTACTTAATAAGGAATTCAAATCCTTCATTTAGAGTATTTGGGCTAAGGAGGTTCCGAGTAATCCTTTCCATCGGGTTATTGCTAAATTGAAAAAGGTGAAATATGATTTTCGGGGTTGGAATAGGGATGTCTTCGGTGACATGCATCAAAAAATTACTTTGGCTCAAGAAAAGCTTATTGCAATGCAAACCATTATAAGAACCAAAGGATTCACTGATGAGAGATTAGCTGAGGAGGCTGCTGCACAGATTTTGCTTGATGAGGCTCTACTCTTCAAAGAAAATATGCTTCAGGATCAGTGACGGGTTAAATGGCTGAAGGAGGGTGATTGTAACTCAAAATTCTTTTATTCGCTTTTTCGGGTACTTAAATATCAACGCCCTTTGTCTTCTTTATCAATACAAGGGGGTTAATGTTTCAGATGAGGCGACTATCAGGAGTCATATCGTAGATTATTATAGATCTTTATTCTCCAACTATGAAACTCTGGATACTGATTTCTCTAGCTTAGATGGGATCATTCCGATCTTAGTGACTGCAGAAGATAATTTACTCTTAACCGGTTTACCCGATTTTGAGGAGGTTAAACAAGCTATGTTCAATTTGGACCAGACTAGGGCCCCCGACCCTGATGGTTTTCCAGGTTCTTTTTTCCAAACTTACTAGGATTTTATTCATTCTAATATGGTGGATACGGTGTAATCCTTCTTGCTTTCGGGTCTCAACTCTAATTTTATGGTGCTTCTTCCGAAAGTTCAAGGTGCGGACTCGGTGGACAAATTTCATCCTATCATGTTGGGAAATTTTCTTTTTTAGGTGGTTTCAAAGATTTTAGCTGACTAACTAGCGGGGATCGATTCCAAAATTATTTCTGATAATCAGTTTGGTTTCATCCGAGGCAAAAACATGGAAGATTGCATTGCGATTGCTTCCGACTGTGTCAACCATCTCGACAGTAAAGCTTTTACAGGTAATGTGGCTTTGAAAATGGACATCCATAACACTTTTAACTCGATGAGTTGGGATTTCCTATTGGCAATCTTAGACAGGTTTGGCTTTTGCACCAAATTTTGCTCATAGATAAAATCGATTCTTAACTCGGTAAAGATTTCGATTTTGATCAATTGGGTCCCGGAGAACTACTTTAATTGCTTGCGAGGGGTTCGTCAAGGTGATCCACTTTCACCTCTATTATTTGGCATTGCTGAAGATTTTTTGAGCAGGTTCTTGTCCCGGTTGGTTTCATAGGGTTCTCCTACCGATTTCCTCCCCCAAGAACTTCTCTTTTTTGTCTCACCTTCTATATACCGATGATGTGCTCATATTTTGTAGAGGGACTTATAATAATATGAATGGTATTTTTGATGCACTGCACCTCTATGGCTCTTTATCAGGTCAGATTGTTAATCTTAACAAATCTCACATCTATTTTGGTTTCGAGGTCTCCCACTCGTGCAGGGCCAAGATCTTGGAGGATTTTAGGATCAAGGCTGAGTTTTTTCCCTTTATTTATGTTGGTGTTCCTCTCTTTAAAGGCAGTCATACTCAGGCTATTTTTTGCCCTATTGCCGATCGCATTTTGGAGCAATTAGCCGCCTAGAAAGGTCGCACTCTTTCGTTAGCAGATCGATTGTGTTTGATAAATTCGATGATTACCTCCAAGTTTGTTCACACCTTTATGGTCTACAAATAGTTTGTGGGTTTGT
Source organism: Rhamnella rubrinervis (assembly GCA_007844105.2). Taxonomy (NCBI): domain Eukaryota; kingdom Viridiplantae; phylum Streptophyta; class Magnoliopsida; order Rosales; family Rhamnaceae; genus Rhamnella; species Rhamnella rubrinervis. The sequence continues at coordinate 18,615 of VOIH02000089.1, forward strand.
TTAAGTCTCTTAACCAGGCTATTTGGAATTTCTTATGGACCGGATCTTTATTGGTTTGAAAATCTATCATGGTTGCTTGGTATATCTGTTGCCGGCCTACTAAACAAGGGGGTTTAGGTCTAAAAAACCTAATCACTTTCAAAAAAACTCTGTTAAGTAAGCTCGCTTGGAAGTTGATGAATAAAATTTTTTTTGTTTTTCCGTTTCTCCGAAAGCGGTTTTTAGGTAAACTCAACCCTTATATCATGTTGCTTCTTCAATTTGGCCTCCTTTGAGATAGCTTTATCTTTCTTTATTGCGGGAGTCGATTTGGATTATTGGTCTCCACTCCAAGGTTCGTTTCTGGGTCAACAACTAGTTGGGGGTACCTATCATTGAGTTGTTACATAACTCTGGCAATCTATCTGATTCAAACCTTTCAGTTGGTAATCTGGTTTATTATGATGGTGTTTGGAACCTTCCGATGAGCTTCCATTCAGCTTTTCCTCAGTTGACTATGTGCATTGAGGAAGTAGCGATTGCGATGGACAGGCTGGATGAGAGAGTTTGGGTTCATTCTATTTCGAGCTCCATTTCTTGTCGAGATGTTTATCTTTGTTTTATCTACGGCGGCTTCTCCCCCGATGTGGGTTAAATACTTATGGAAGAATTTTATTCCTCCTGCTTGCTCGATTTTCTCTTGGCGCCTTCTTTTGGGGCATATTCCTAAGGACGATGTCGTGATCAAGAGGGGTTTTCTCATGGCCTCCAAGTGTAGAATATGTGGTAAGGATTTAGAAATTATTTCTCATATGTTCTTGACTTGCCCCTATACAGTCGCCATTTGGGACTGGGGGTTACTTTCGGACTCAATTTGGACGCTTCGGATTTGATCGGTCATCTTTTTCAGAAGGCTATGTTGGTTTCTTTGAGCTCGCAGGTTTTCAATCTCTGGACCACAGTTACTGTAAGTGCCTTCTCTACTATTTGGTTTATTCGAAATCAAAGACATTTTGGGATGTTGTTATACCCTTAGCTTGTTCGTTGGCTTTTATTTGGGCTTCAATTAGGGAACCAAATTTGTCAATAGTACTATCTGTGACATATTTTACTGTTGTCACAAGTAATATGTGTGGCATTAATACTTGTGACTGAAATTATCCGTCCCAGTAATTAATTTTGTCACGTCGACTTTATGTGACAATAGCCATTGTCATTGACATTATCTGTGTTGTATGTTTGCAATGACACTATTTGCATCCATTTACGAGTCCATTTGACACCATATCATTCAGTGACATCGTTCCATTTGTCACATTGTTCTTGGATGAGACCTCCATGGCCATGCATGCTTTTCAAAGGCCGAACAATGCACAAAGGCCGAACATGTCACCCTCTCATGACAGTTTCGTAGCTCTATTGGTGATCTTTTGGTATTTAGGAGTTTAAGGGTTGTAGGTGTGGTGCCTTGGGCTCCTCAGATTATTCTTGTGGTTTGGTCTTTACCGCCGATTGGGTGATTGAAGGTTAATACTGATGGTGCAGATAACGGTTGTTCGGGTCCGGACGGATGCGGTGGCTATTTCTTCACTAGCAGGGGTTTCATTAAAGGTAGTTTTGCTGTCCCTTTGGATTTTTGTTATGCCTTTGAGAGTGAACTTTTGGGTGCTATTACTGCCATAGAATATGCTAGAGATTTCGGGTGGGACCACTTATGGCTGGAGTACGATTCAACTTATGTCGCCAACCTACTTATTCATCCCGACATCACGGTACCGTGGGTTTACAAAGTAAGATGGGTGAACTGTTCTAGTCATATTTCCAGCATGCATTTTCGGGTTTCACATGTCTTCAGAGAGGGAACTACAGTTGTGATGCTCTTTCGAAGCTTGTTGTTACTTCTTTAGGAGCGCAATGGTGGTGGAGCCTTCCAGACTCTTGTTGTTCAATGTATTATAGGAATCTTAATAGTTTTCAAAACTATGCATTTTTTTCAATGAACCCAAATTCAAAGAAGAATAAAGTGAATATGGCATGACATTAATGGAAGCTCGTAAATCTATCATGGCATGTTCCGCTTTAGTATTTCCAATTATACAAGGTATTGTGAACATACCTGGATTTTTACACTTTGGGGACAACTTCCCTTGGAGCATTGCAGAAACATTTTCACCTACACTTACTTTCTCGTCCCCTTGCAATTTCTTCTTGTTAGTACACAACTCCTTAAGGAAATTAACATAGCGAGGAACTTGCCTAGAGGTATGTTCACCTCCACCTTTCGAAAACTATCGAGGAGCTCTTTTTCTTGCTCTTCCTTCTTACTCTTATTCAACCTACTAGGAAAAGGCGGAGGGGAAAATTTAGAAGCGTTAATGAAAGGTTTAGATTTTACCTTCAAAGATGGCTGAACTTCAACTTCTTCCTTCAATTGTGGCTTCTTAGATTACACTTCAGGTTCCTTTTTAGACATCTCTACCTCTTTATCGCTCTGTAATGTCATTGTCTTTGTTTCCTCTCTAGGATTAATCGGTTGAGATGGAAGCTTCCCGAACGTTTGAGCCTCAAGTTTGCTCATTGATGTGGCCAACTAACTTATTTGACTCTCTAAATTCTGAATACTTGCTCTTGTTTTTTGCTGAAATTGTTGAGTGTTAGTAGCAAGAGGTTTAACAATATCTTCCAAAGACATACCTGACTTAGGAGCCTTAGTTTGTTGTGGTGACCTTGGCTAATACAGTTGTTAATACCAATTCGGAGCGGGGTTATTTCCATAGCAAAAATTAAGATGATCCTTCCAGCCCGAATTGTATGTATTAGAGTACGAATCATATTTACGATGTGGTTGTCCTGGAAATCCAGCAATTCCATTGCCTTGTTGTGTGGTATCTTTTTCTTGTAATGTAGGGCACATATTAGTCGCATGTCCTTGAGTCAAACAAATACCACACGCCTTGACGGTTTGAACTTGAGCTCGTCCTATAGCCAATTGTCTCATAAGAGAAGTTAAATCAGAAATTTATTGTTCTAATGGAGATGTACGTACCTCATGAACCTTCTTCATTGAAGTTACTGCTTGTATGCCGAATTTTTGAGAATTCACAGCCATGGTGGAGATTAATCGTCTTGCTTCATCAGAAGTTTTGTTTACTAAAGCACCTCCACTAGCCGAATCCACTATATTTCTTTCCATATACGACAATCCTTCGTAGAAATATTATATTAGCAATTGGTCACTTATTAGGTGGCGGCAACAGCTAGCACAAAGTTTTTTAAAGCGCTCCCAATACTCGTACAATGGATCTCCTTCATATTGATGAATGCCACAAATCTCCTTCCTTATACTTGCAGTGCAAGATGTAGGAAAATATTTTCCAAAAATAATCTTTTCATCTCGTTCCATGAGTTGATAGATCTCGAAGGCAAGTAGTACAACCAATCTTTTGCAGAGTCAGCAAGTGAGAACGGAAAAGCCCTTAATTTGATTTGTTCCTTAGTTATTCCTTGTGGCTTCATAGTATAACAAACCACATGAAATTTCTTAAAATGCATATGAAGGTCTTCTCCTGCAAGGCCACGAAAAGTAGGCAAAAGATGAATTAATCCATATTTCAATTCAAATGCAGCGATTAAATCAGGAAATTCAATGCAAAGTGGCTGAGAATTTAAATCAAGAGCAAGCAACTCCTTTAGTGTCCGGTTGTTTTTCATGTTGTTCTCTGGTTTGGGCTTGTCTTCTAAATCAGATTCTCTACTTTGGACATAATGCTGAAGAGTAACCGAAGGTGAGCTAGCAGCTATTTGTTGAAGAGTCTCCTTTCTCAACCTACATGCAATTGAATCATATTGTAGTCCTTATTGACTAGGCGACTTAGTCATAAACCTCAACACAACACCAACTTAAAACTAGAACAGAAATTAGAAATTAAATTTGCACATAATCCCCGTAAAGGACGTAAAAATTTTGATGTGTATCGTCTTACACCAAAATTAAATAACTAAAATTACCAATTACATAGTAAAGGTAAGTCCAAATCATACCCACAGGGACTGGTCTAATAGACAGTCTAAGCTCTATTCTAATCAACCAATTGAAACAATAGAAATAAAATGGGGCGGGGGGGGGGGGTGTTCAAGATGCAAAAAGTTTAATTCAGCAATTAAATAAAGTGAATCAAGGTAAATTAAGATGAATAATCAATTAGACAAAATCTCAGTTTAGAGTAATTGAATATTATTAGTCGCATGTGATCATTGACATAAAAGAATAAAATTAATTATCAATCAACCTTTAGCTTAGGCGTCTATAGACAGTGCAACTGATTTATTCAATTCTTTCCTTAATGTTGAACAAACTAGAAACGTTCGTGATTGTTTCCTAATCCTAAATCATTTAGAATTAACATGATCAACATGAATCAAATTAATTTAAAATTGCATTATGATCTAAAAAGATAGCCCAAAGTAGATAAACCCTACAAACATTGCAGAATTTTAACCTAAACTATATTCTTCAAATCTCTTTAGACAATCAAACTAGAGTACGACTCATATTTAATTTAGCCTGCATTCAATTACAAGCAATAATATCGGATCTAAAATACCATCACAAATAATTGGGATTAAACAAGATCATAAAAGAATATAGACGAAAGAATCAATTGAATTAATTAAAAAATTGTTAATTTAGACACACATAAACGATCAATAACAAAAATTACTCCTACCCGAGAAAGGAAGTTTAGCAACTTATAGTCTTCAAAGCTGTAATCAACAATCTAAGAATTGATATTATGTCTGCCATCGTCCCCAAAACCTAGCAAATACGTCTATTTAAAACAAAATCCTAATCTTACTTGTTTAAACCTAAACCCTTAAAAATTACAAAATTACCACTGTGTATCGCCGCACCAAGTCAAGCACCTAACACAAGACCTGACTTGGGACCTGACACGCTCGAGTTTGCTTGTCTAGTTTCTGTGCACACAAATAGCACTTCAATATATGTTCGGTACCTGATTTTGAATATATCATTGTGTCTGACATGTGCTATGCTTGTGGATTCTATGTCTTCTCTTGGTGACATGTCAAGCCCAATATCAGGGCCTGACATTGCATCTGACTTGATCCTTCATGACACCAGTCAAGTCTTCACGTCATATACTTGAATTGTAATTTAGTTTTAACCTTGCATGCAAAACACACCACATTAGATCAATTCTAGAAATGAAAGCATGCAAGAATTACACATTTAATTAAATAAGAACAATAAAATAAAAACCCATCACCCTACCAAGTAAATTCCTTAGGATAAAGGAGTCTTTCCTAATGACAAAGTCTGAACTTGCCCGCCAAGGGTGAAAATGCTCAGCTTGCACCAAAACGGAAAGTTCAAAGTCTATCTTTATTGGGAGAGCTGCCACGTCACTTTCTTAGAAGATAAGATAATCAGCCACATTAGCACAAAATCCGTTATCCTCCATATGTTGATCTGGAAGAGGTCAAATACACTTAATACCCTATAGACAACCTAGCTGACACCTTAATTAGCCCAGTTAAAATCTTAGCTGAGGGCTGATCTTCAAAGGCAATATTATAGCTTGATTATTAAATCTAATGGCAAAGAATTATTGGATTGTAGGCAAACTGCTACAACTTGAAGGTTACAAACTGAAGTGCATGTTGTCTTAAGTAATAAATTTTTAGGAGTTCAAGGTCGATCTATAGAAAAATTGATGAAGACAAGTGTTTGAGGTGAAAAAGGGATTTATCACAATGATTAAAATAATAAAATTTGTTATAGGGATTTATCATAGAGATTTATCACAATGATTTGCTAGGGTTAGAGAATCCACTTTGTTATATAAATTAAGGACAAAATTAATTCCTTTTGTAACTTAATTGGAATCCACACCCAAGAGAGTTTCTATTCAGAAGATGTAACATTCAAAATTCATTTAAAATTATATATAGTTGTATTATGTTTACTTTTAATTTCCCACTAATGCCAACTCATGCAAATGAGTTCAAACATTTATTGTGTCAATCTCTTGTCTATAATGAATCAAGACCCCGACTTTACAAGGAGGGTTTCTAAGTTGATTGAAACAAATACAACGCATACAATAATAACTTGATAATATAAACATTTAAGTCCAAGAAAGAGATCAATATGATTTTATTTCATTACTAAGAGCTTCACCCTTTTACCCCAGAAAATGAGGATTAGTTACTCATAAGAAGAAAGAAACAAAGAAGAAAATGAACATAACTTCTACTTAAAACAAAAGAAAATTACAATAAGAGAAACAAAAATACAAAGAGTATGGTCTTGATCTCTCCATCAAGATTGCCTAAATGAGTACTTAATACTGCTATTTATAGACCCTTAAGGGTAAAAAATGCCAAGAGAATTGTATAACCATGGAGACATATTTAGGTGAATGTTGAAAATACATATCATGTTTGTCTCCTTAGTTATATTCCCTATGTACCATCAAATTCGGTGGCATCTTTCATTGGTCAAAGCCGCACGTCTAAGCTTTTCAAATCATTAAGAATTAGGATACTTGGGCTAGTATTCTGTGAGATATGGCTTAAATACTGAGCCTTGTTGGACTAGTCTCGAAATGCCTAATGGTTGTGTTGTAGCCTAAATATTTACACTAAACTTCTAAAATGGACTTTAGTTATAACACAATTTTGTGATATATTAAGTCTTCTTTTCATATCCTTAATAATCATCTTAATTGGCCTTCTAGATTGAGAGATACATACATTTTATTGAACATGTATTAAAAATACAAATTTCAAATACTTTTACATAAAATACGAGAAACTGCTTAAATTAGAGGAATTAATGATTCTCTTAATTGGTATTTTTTAAATTTCTATTATTTTGGTAGGTATTTTATCCAAAAACCCAAAAAAATTTGAAACAGCGAGAGCCCTTCTAGAAATTCTCAATGGCCAGCGGCCACAGAAAGGGTTAGGAAATAGTTTTCAACCAACAATAGAGGCACCTCGTTTAGCACCCCATTAGCTTCATTGCCCTAAGCGCAAATATACCCTAACACCCGCCTCTAGCTCTTCCTATTTAGGCAATTGCAAATTGTATAAGGTTTTGTCTATCTGATGTGGGACTCTTTTCACTTTCATAGTAAATAAAGTAGAATGGCATGAATTTAAGTACCAACCTATACCGGCCCAATTGCTATTATAATATTTTGGCAAATTATATACTTTCTTAGACAAAGTGAATATTCCAAATATGCTCCCAACCCCATCTCTAATATTGTTATAGTTCAAACAAACATAGTATTCAGATTACAATTATTAGTTTAATATGAGGGTAATTTGATGTCATGCCTAGACACAATAACAATTGAATTTTTTTAGCCCATTTGTTGTAGAATAATTATTTTGTCCTATAATGATTAACATGCCCCTAGACATGAAATGTCTGTATTAATATTTTTAGCTCATTGGTTTTGTTGCTGCTTTTTTAGCTTCTTCTACTTCCTTTTCTTCCTTTAAAATATATCTTTAACCCTCTCTCTATTTCTCTTCCTCCATGATTTTGAATCTCCATTTGTTACTTTGTGGGTATGTCTATTTAGAAATTCTGGGTGTATGTGAATTCGGCGGACAATGAAGTTGCATTGTCATTTGAATTGAAATCCACGATTTGAAGGAAAAATATGTTGGAATAATGACCTCCTTAAAGATAACACAAATACTAGAGTCATTTTAATGTGCATATCATATGAATCAATGATAATCGGACCCTTTCAGTTACATCAATAATTATAATATCTTATGTACAAATAACAATCCAGCTAAGGTTTATAACATATACGGATAAAAGATTTGATTAGTTTCATTGATTGAGTTGCTTTACCAATGGAACTAGTCAGTCATTTTGCTACATAATGTTGTGCCTATGCTACTGAAGTACTGTTGAAGTACATTTGCAAAATTTCTTACTGATGAATTGGTACCCAAGTGTTTGTCACTAATTTTTTTTAAAAAAAGTTAACCCTAAATCATCTAGCAAAATTATCTAAAATACTTAGTTTACCAATAATAACCTTATTTTCCTATAGAGACCATGAGATGAAAAACTTACGAAGATGGGTCACAATCTGATGTCGTTCAGATAGTTCAAAAATTGGCAAAATAAAAGAAACATTCAGATCCACCTCGTCCACCCATTGATAGGTAGTTTGTATGCGATTGTGAGTGCTTATCAATGTGTTTCTTCCTTCTTTGCTTTTGATTTCTTAGCTGGTATTGATGTAGAGGGAGTAGAGTGATTGTCTTTGTGTTGAATTCAGTATTTTGGTGACACATGCATAATTAATATAAAGGGGTAATTAGGTATATTCCACACATAAATTAACTAAAATAATAATTGTAACTGAAGCTAGTAAACAAATTTAAAACACTCCAAAGGTGATATGACATCAAATTACCCATGATAGTGGCTAATACTTTATTATTATTCAAGCTTAATCATATTAACAACAAAATTTGCTACAAATTGGGATCCAATGTCCATCCTCACCAAAACTTTTCTATCTCCCTCTCACATTTTTGTTTTTGTTTTTTGTTTTTTTTTTCCAACTCTAGCTTTTTCATTAACACGTTTTTTTTTCTATAAAAAATCTATAACTATCTAGAAAATTAATTACTTGTTGTAATGTAGATAGTTTTCAATACCTAAAATTTGGCTCAAGGTCATAATATGAAGTGAAAATTCTAGAGTAAAAACAACAAAAACGAAAACCAAGCGCATAATTAACATTAACAGAACTACCATTAATTAATATGCTAAAAAATTCATCATTAAATCTTCAAACACCAACTTTATTTATTTGAAATACTCAAGGAACCAGATCTTGAAACTTATTAAGGAACCAGATTTTGAAACTTATTAAAGAACCAGATCTTGAAACTTAACAATAACAATAATTGAACTCTAATGATTAGTAACATGCACCTAAGTACGCTACATATAATTTGCTTACGGCATAGGATAATGCACTATATATAGAATAACCTTGATAGAATGGATCCATATCAGACACTTATTTTATAAAAGACTACAATCATATATATTTCTAACCCCAAACTTAACCCTATAAATTAAAATTATCAAGGAAAAGCCTCAATGACAGATTGCACTACATGGGTGCACTTAACGTTGTGTCGACCGAATCAGGCCTCGCCCAAAATATATTCCGACTCCTTCAAGGTCTTCTCTTTGCCTGTATTGGTTTGAGACATCATCACCATGTCTAGCATTAGCCTCACATCACTTAGCTTGTCTTCCTTCTTATCGTCACCACCATTTTCGAGCACTGCATCTACGATAATCACCTTCCCCTTGTCCTCTAAAATTGCTTCCCTACACTTCTTTAGTATGTGGATGTACTCATCATCTCCCCCATCATGAAGAACCCACTGCATGCGACCATCACAAAAATTAATAAATTAATAAAAGATGCTACAAGTATAGCATTAGTACGTGACAAATGGATTATAATATAATTACACGTGGTTTTTAATTAGCCACTACAAAAAAATTTAACATCTGTGACAACGTAAATTTGTGGCTAAAAGCCATTTTTTTTATCACTGTATTTATATCTGTGACAAACATTAATTGTCATAGTGATGACACTATAGATCATAAACTAATTCTACTTTTATGATAACTTAATTTTTTGTCACTACTTTTCACTTTCCCATGACAATTTTTCCACTATCACTGATTTTCATGACTTTTGTGTCAAATATTTTTGTCACAATAAAGATTAAAATTTGTCATGGTATCCACACTTTTTGTCACTAATTGTGTCCTACATTCTAGTCAAACTTTGACTTTTTGTGACAATATTGATTTAAGTGACGGATTCTATTGTGGACACTGAATGTCACCGTGACAAACATATTTGTCATTGATATTATTTGTGACATACTATAATGTTTGTGACAATAACATTAAGTGAAAATTTAAATTATCACAAAAAATATCAGTTTCCATATTCGATTGACACAAATTACATCCATTCATATGTAAGTAATATAGAGACCCTATTTTTTTCCCACTATATGATATTGTGATAGTATTTTATTTTTTTGAGACAAATAAAATTGTCACTAAAAATATCAATATCGAATTTCCAATTGACACAAATAATTTCCAATATGAGTTGATAGTACAGTGTCCCTATTTGTTGTCATCGTAGGATATTGTGACAGTTATTTCGTCACCGTAGAATATTATGATAGTTATTTTGTCATTGTAAGATATTAAAGACAAACAGTCATCACTGTTTGTTTCGTCACTATTAGTTCATTATTACTACTTTTTATGACAAAACTATTAGTTCATTATTACTACTTTTTATGACAAATTCATTACATTGTATAATTTGTCACAATATCCATTAGTTGTTGCATTTATTTGTCACTATATTTCTTCTTGTGACAAATTTGTTATATTGTATAATTTGTCACTACAACTTTAATTGCGTATTTTATTTGTCACTATAAATGTCGTGTTTCATTTATTATTGAGTTATTGGTAACAATGCCCCTGAACTTTACATAAAGTAGTGAGTCATCCCCCAAACTTTTAAATTGGTCACAATACCCCTTGAACTTTATGAATAGTTTAAAATTACCCTCTTACTAATAAACATTGTATATTTTTAGCTGTTTTGATGTACTTTATCTTTATGTTAAGGATTGAGGTAGATGATAATAAGTGAAAAATAAATTAATTTGAATCATAAAATGTTTCTGAACTGGTTAAAAAATATATTGTATTTAAAGCAAAAATACACTATATTTATGAGTTTGTTGTAATTTGCAACTGATTTTAAAGTTCAGAAAGTATTGGAAGTAATTTCAAAGTTTGGGGGGGCCAATTCACTACTTTATATAAAGTTTAGGAGGCATTGTTACCAATAACCCTTTATTATTGATTGGATTGAGGGTTCATTGAAACATGCAAATTGCACCTGGTATTAAAAAAAAAAAAAAAAAAACAGACACTTACACACCATTATATTCACTAACAAGGAGATTCTCATTTCACCTTGGATGTAAAGTACACATGTTCATACCATGGAAGACTTAAAAAAGCATATATGAAACGTTAATATGCACAAAACCAAATTTTTCATTGAATCATATATCAAATTAGCCCAACTATGTAAACTAACAAGATACAGGTAACACCTTAGCAACTTTCTTACTGGCAGAATGTCCCTTCTCCCCGTTTTCTTCCTCTTTTGTCCATTGACTTCATTGTGTGTGAAGCAGCTTCATTGATTCATTTGTGTTTTCATCTACAGCAAAGTTTATGAAATTATTAAATATAATACAAGGAAAGCATATTGGGATAGCTACCATAAAGCCATTGCATTATGCTAAGGGAATAATAAAGGCATTACCAAGAGGTCAATAAACTTTGTGCACTGAACTCATGCATAGTTTTTGTGCTGAATAAATTTCTAATGGCATCATCCTGTACAACAAAATAAATTCCTATAGAAATAAAAGAAAATTGAAGAACAATCAGATTTAAAACGTAAAAAAGGCCTGAAAATAGAGATTCTAGAATTTCTAAACCTGAGTATTAAAGAAAATAGTCTGGTCTCTAGTGAAAATAGTCGTGGTTTCATATCTGAGTATGAAAAAAACTTGCAAATAAGTGAACTCCTAGTTTCTACAGTTAGTTTACCGATGAGAAAATGCACTCAGATTTTTTTAGCATGATAAAAACAGGTAAGAGTTTCTTATCTACCATGAAGTGAACAAAGTTACCTATGGCCACTACTACAAAAAGTGCATTCGGCGACGTCCATATAGCGACGGTAACGTTCAAAACCATCGCTAAACCTATTTGGCGACAGTCAGACAGACCGTCGCTAAATATTAACTGAGAAATTATGCTTTTTAGCGACGATTTTCTAAATAACCGTCGCTAAATGTGTATTATTGGAGAAAATAATAAAATAATAATACATTTTTGGCGACGGTTTTGAAAAAAATCATCACTAAATGTGTATTAGTGGAGAAAATAATAAAATAATAACACAATTTTGGTGACGGTCGTAAAAGCAACCATCGCTAAATGTATTATTTTTTATATAAATAAAATTTATATACTATTATTAAATAAATTTTAATAAAAAATACATATTTGGCGACGGTTGTGTGTAAAACCGTCGCCAAAAGTGAAGTTTTAAAACTTCAATAAAAATTTAAAATTTTAATTTAAAAATAAAGTTTGTTGTTAAATAATATTTAATATATTTTTAATTTAGAAAATAAATTTAATTATTAAATAAATTTTAATTGTCACATATTTTGGCGACGGTTTGGTGTGTAACCGTCGCCAAACGTCTAGTTTTGAATTATTCATATTATTATATTATAACTTGTAGCGACGGGCACGTGCTGTGACCATCGCTAAATCTGTCCATTAGTGGACACGTGCTGTGACTGTCGCTTAAAGCCCGGGCGTGGGTCCCTTTTCTTTTTCTTTCTCTCCGCTTTTCTTCTCTTTCTTGTTTTCTCTTCTTTCCTCTTCTCCAGACCAGATCTGAAAACTTTTGTGGGGGGGCTTTTGAATTTTGGCGAAGCGGAAACCAGCGTGTGTGTTTTCTGAGGATGTCAAAGCTCCATCCTCTGCTTCCTCCGGTTCCTCCTCATCTGCCAACAAAGCTTTAGGGTTTTCACTCAATCCTGCCTCAGCCGATCTCTCCAGGCGTCCATTGTCCAGCTGCGATCTAAACGCATCCCCTCATTCAGTTTATTCAATTTCATTTAGCCATTCCTTCTTTTTTTCCCCAGCAAAATCTTGGAAAATTCAAACTTTTGTTTTTTTTTTTCTTATTCAAATTTCCTTAGCATCGAGTCGATTTCAAGTTTGTGGGTTTTCCTACACTTGGACTTAGAGGAAATGATATTTTGTGATTTGTATTTGCACGGATTGGTCTGTAAGTTGAAAGCTTTTTCCTTTACGCCAAAACAATTGTGAAGAAAATGCTGTAAAAGTGATTGCTTGATAACTTATAGAGGAAATCTCTGTTTTTTATTTTTGTTCTTGCCATCTTTTTCTCTTTTATGAATTATGAATTATGCATTAGTTCTTATAACAAGTAGGTTCCAAGTCATCTCAATTTGACCTTGTTTTGGTGGATTGTAGTTCTAGTTGTAGTTATGCTCTGTGTTTCGCTGAAGTATGTTTGCGTGATAGGTTGTGCCAAAGAGCAAAAAGTCTGCGCCAAGTGTTGTACCCGCGTCGACAGAATAGTTGGAAGGTTGAGTTTCAATAAAACGATGACTTTACTATTCTGTGAAGTTGCAATTAGTTTTATTGGAAGCTTTTTTTAAACAGGGTTTTCATTTTTCTTGTGGAGATTCTTCGGAAGCAGAAGTAGAGCAAAAAATGCTAGAAGATGTTCGTCTTTACTATATTATGTTTTTGAAGGCTTTGATTTTGTAGTTGAAGCTGATGGCATTGGCTGATTTGTTGTTAAAACAAGCCATAAACAATGCTCGGGAAAGGCATAGGAGGACTTTATTGCGCATTGTAAGTTATGTAAACATCACTTAAGCAAAGTAATTGAGGAAAATTTTTGCAAGTAATAGTGAAGTATAACATATCTTTGCATTTAGGTTCTTTTTTTTTTTTTTCTATGTCACATGTAATAGTCGACTACCTCTCACATGTTCTGCAAGACCTTTACTGCTTCTGATACTAGCATTCATGGAGGTTTGTCTGTTCCGCGCGGGCTGCTGAGAATTATTTCCCACCCCTGGTAATTATGGTGCATTTGTTAAAAAGTATAATAAAATACTATTTTATTATATTATATTAAATATAATAAAATAATATTTTATTTTTTTTAGTCAAAATAATATTTTTGGCGACGGTCACACAAAGCTGTCGCCAAAAGTATATTATAATAAAAATTTTATAATAATAATTAAAATATTAATATTTTATTATTTATGGCGACGGTCACCAAATCTCTAAGGTTTTGGCGACGGTCACGTGCCCATCGCCAAAACAATCCTCTCATTGGCGACGCCTTGCAAGGCGACGGTACATTGACCGTCGCTAAAATGCTGTAGCGACGGGCAATGCCCGTCTCCGAATCCCATTTTTGTAGTAGTGGGCATCGGTCTGTGACAACCAAACAGTAAACCCTGCATGAAGATGTCGCCATTTATCAGCCTTTCTTGCAGCTCCCTGCTGGCCTCCTAATGTTCTCGAGCATGACTGCAAGATCAACAAAATTCAAAATGGTACAGTCACCATTTTCCTTCGATAACAAATTTAAAAAGTCAATTAAGTTTGCGACCAGTACCTACTTAAACTTTCTAATATAGTACTTTCTGCTTATGCCTGAAAATTATTAGTGTTTATAAAAATTCTCCCTGAAAATTATAAACTTTTTCATCATCATCAAATTTCTTGTCTATATTTCTGGTCAGAAAAACAACCATCTTCCAAGTTAAACTTTGAAACATGCACGTATAGTACCTGTCACCCTCGTAAAATTTAAATATATGTATAAACACAAATAAAATCAAAATAATCTAATGTATTAAATGTCAACAAATATTTGTATGTTAAACGACTGTGATAAAAATAACTTTTAATAACTGATATATATTTTAGAAAACAATTAAACTTAACAGGACCAGCTGAGACACAGAAAAGAAGGTAACGAGTGAAACATCCAGTGTCCATTCAACATCATCACCTGGAGACTATGTAAACCAACCAAACCAGGAAACAAGCTTGGTTGAGTTTTCTATTGAAACAGTGAGATTGATGACATATCTAAGCTATGTCAAATTTATAATTGTCATTGAAAATGTAGAGAACCAAAATATATATTATCTAGTGGTAAAATCAGAGAAATACCTTGACCATTTTCAAGAGATCTTTGGCGTTGCTGTCATTTCTGAAGTGTTCCCGGACAGGCTACAGGTGGTAGGAAAAAGAAAGTCAGTCAGTAGACAAATAATAAAAGATGAAATGAACTTTTTGATCGGCAGACTTCCCAAAAACAGAAGTTTTCAGGTCATTGAATGGAAATTTATTACTCCCTTGAGCCAAATAAAGGTTGTCAAACTTATCTCCACCATTATCTGCACTGCGCACAACAGTAAATTCCTTGAACCAAGGTAAAATACGGTACTTTATGTATTCCAACCAAGGATTCCCTTCCACTTCCTTTGGAGGGCAGTACGCATTCTTTATCTTTAAATTCACCTTGGCCTAAGACATTGAATCAAACCATATTTATGACAATGAATTCAAATTACATATAAGAGATCCAAGTTAACTCTGTCCCTTCCCAAAGCTACAACTTAAATTCAGCAGTCGTTGCAACCTCATCATCTTAAAAATAGAGGATGATGAATCACTCTTTGACATCTTCTCTTGTCCTTGTTGCAAACCTGGTAGCATGTCTACAAAAAATCATCAAGAACACCATGTAAGCATGTACCTCCAACACAATAAGGCAAAAGAAGTTAGAAACTGAAATTGCAAGAATAGGAGGTTTGGTAATACGGTGGGACAAGATAGGCTAGTTCTTCCTCTTAATGTCATCACAATATTCTCTTGCAGGTACATTCACTTTTCGCTGATCCATTCCCAATTGGCAGATGTCTGCTTAATTTAAGAAATAACTTTATTAGGCTATAGTTTTATCTTTAGACGAAAAGCAACATAATAAATATTTATTCTATCTGCTCCAAATACATCAAACATCTGTTGTTTCAACAGACCAATGCACAATGTTCAAGAATTAAAGACCCAGTTAGGAATCTGTCGAACTAGTGATAATTTAAAATCACATTACATAAAGACATTTTCTCATACTCGAACTACTGATAATTTAATAGCAACAAATTCATCCTGAACATGGCACTTACATGCTAAGTTAACCAAACTTTTCATCCACCATCTCTTAGACACATTAGAGCTAAAGCCATATTCGAGCATAAGCAAACAAAGGCACACGGACACAAAAATAAATGAGCTATTTAACTTCTGTAAACCATAGCAACAGACTCCAGAACCTTTGAAAAGTAAGATATTCTTCATTCTTTTCATGTCAATTACTTCAAAGGATACTAGAGTTCTTTATTAGACTAATTGATGAAAGAAAAAAATGAACAGCCTTGGAAAGTAAAAGTTATGAATGCTCTTCCCATCTCTATAACTTAAAGTTTCACACTTAAGAAAAACCTTATATAAGGAGCAATAATTGACAAAAAATAGCACCAATTATATATGGATCCAACATGTACTGCCTGTTCACTAATCCCACATAGAATGATCAAGTGAACAATGAAAACAAAAGATACATTCAGTTCAAATATAGGGAAATATTAGCAATAAAATGCAACCAAAAATACTCAAAAAAAAGGAAAGCAAAGCACCTTCAGGAAGAATACATCAGCATATTGCATGCATGGGTAGAAAATTTTTTGCATGTGTTATCCATTATATGCCTAATCTAATTGAAAGCATGAAATTTCAAGAAAGCTCAAGCAAAGGCAAGGAACACTGGTTAGAGACTGCATTAATGCTGTACTAACATCCCCATTCCCAACAATAAGTTTCTTCAAGTGCAAATTAATAAAATAAGTTGCAGAAATCTAAAGTAGAATATGTAATGAAATAATCTATCTAGTTTATGTGCAGATCAAAATGTACTCCATAAGTATTTCAAATACAGAACCACATAACTGGACAGCCATGTTTAATGATTCCCGACTTTGCCATTGCAATGCTTTCCAAAGAACCCCCAAGTGCAGCCATATGCTCCTCACCTATTTTTGTAATAATTGATATGGCAAGTCCAGAACTCGAAACAACATTGGTTGCATCTCGTTTACCCCCCCAACCCAGCCTGTTACAGTTGGCATAAACAAAATTAGTGTTACTATAGCTCTCTTCCACTACTTTTCTGGTGATGTAACAAGTAATTATTGCAAAATAGTTTTTTATTCTAGAAATACAGTAGGACAAGAAATCAGTAACAATCATCTGAAATGCAACCTTTCTATTTGGAATACAGACCATCATCAATCACAACTTCAGCCTAAAGCTGAGCCCTGACTCTCTCACAAGTCATAATCGAAATCACAAACAAAAAATTTCCCTAGTTTAGTTTACTAAAGCCGCTTGCGGATTAATATACAGTAGCATACAAGACTGTAGAGAGCAAACCAAAATCATCGAGCAAAGCATTCTCCAATCACTCTGAGAATGACACGTCAATCAGAGATGCATGCATTTGATGAAGGTAATGGCAGTGGTGAAACGGACTCCTCCAATTTGTCCATCTCCACGTGTGAAGTTTAAGAACCTAGGAAGAAAATCGCCACCTAGAAGCATACCCACTCTCAATTGGAGGTTCACTGTGTTAAAAATTAGGCAATGCAACAGTAGCTGGAGCTTTACTTAAGTCCTGGGCAGTTATATTTTCAGGATTTCCGAACAAAGTAATATACCCTGATTTCTCTATACAATCATCCTTGTTTCCACCAAGATAAATGTGAAAGTAAGTGGCTACTATCACTTGTCAAAGAAAGTGGCTCAACAACCAACCATCCACCATTTTTGAATTCCTTCATCATTCAAAGAAGGCTGCACCTTTTGACATATGGTGGAGAAGGCAGCAAAGGGGATGCTGCTGGATCTATAAATACAACACCCCATTTTGTGTTTTAAGTGTAGTGAAGCGAAGAGAGTGTGGTGAGGTGCAAAGAATTGTGTGAGGGAAACTTGAGAGCAATTTTCTTGAGTTATGAGTGTTGTAAACACTGTATATTTTTCTCCTCTTAGTGAAAGATCTGCAATAGCCTGTGGAGTAGACAAGTTTGTGCCGAACCACATAAATTGTGTGTTGATTTATTGTTTTTGCTCTCTCATAAATATGGTATACAGAGAATGTGTGTACAATTGGTATCAGAGCTGCTGGTTGTGTATTCTGTCAATTTTCAGCGAGGTTACTATTCACATGAATAGTGAATTTCATGGATAGTGAATTTTGTGAATAGTTAAATTTTGCAGGCAGTATCAGCCAGTCAATGGAGGTGTTCTTATACACGGTGGTTAACAAGAATTGTCAAAAAAGATCCAGAGGAGCTCAGATTTGAGTGGGAGCGATGGCTGCGTATAAAGGGAAGGTGAAACTCAAGAAGTTCGATGGAGCAAATTTTTTATTCTGAAAAATACAGATAGAGGATTATCTATATTAGAAAAATCTATACCAACCTCTCTTAGGCAACAAGACAGACTCTATGAAGGATGAAGATTGGAATCTTCTAGACAGACAAGCATTGATACTATTGTCTTCTCTAACAAAAAGTTGGAATGCTACTATCACGGCTGTAAGTAGCTCATCAGGAAGCAATAAGTTGAAATTTGACAATGTTCGTGAACTAGTTGTCAATGAAGAGATTCGATGGAGAGAATCGGGTGAATCATCAACCTCCTCAGTATTACATACAGAGACAAGAGGAAGAAATTCAACCAGAGGTAAAGGTCGAGTAGATCAAAGAATAGGAGGTCCAAATCTAGGAATCCTAGTAATTTCAATAGCTCAAAGACCATCGAGTGTTGGAATTATGGGAAGACTAGGCACTACAAAAATCAGTGCAGGAGTACACCAAAGGATCAGGAGGTGAAGGCCTAAGCAAATGTTACTACCACCTTAGGAGGAGATGATGTGTTGATTTGCTCTCTAAAAAGCAAGGAATATTCTTGGGTATTAGACACGGGAGCATCTTTCCATGCTACTTCACAAAAGAAACTCTTTGAGAGGTATGTCTCCAGAAACCTCAGAAAGGTGTACTTTGGTGATGATCAACCCTATGCTATTGTTGGTAAAGGTGTAGTGAAGGTTAAGTTGAACGGGTCAGTTTAGGAGCTTAAGAATGACAGACATATTCCTGACCTGAGAAAGAACTTAATCTCAATTGGGCAATTGGCTAACGAAGTCTACACCACAGTCTTCCATGGTGATGATTGGAAGATTTCAAAAGGCGCAATGATGGTTGCTTGAGGCAAGAATAGTCGTACTCTTTACATAATAGCAAATGCATGCTTTTCGGTCACAGTTGTAGTAGGTAATAAAACTCCCAAACTATGGCATCATAGATTAGGCCACATGAGTGAGAAGGAGATGAAGACTATGCACTCAAAAGGAAAACTTCCGCGTCTATAGTTAGTGGAGATAGACATGTGCAAAGATTGCATACTTGGAAAGCAGAAGAGGATTAGCTTTCAGACAAGTGGCAGAACACAAAGAAGAAGAAGCTGGATCGTGTTCACTCTGATATTTGGGGACCAACAACAGTCTCATCCATTGGTGGGAAACACTACTTGGTGACTTTCATCAATGATCACTCTTGGAAGGTATGGGTTTACTTCCTAAAGTATAAGTCTGAAGTATTTAAGGATTTCAGGAGATGGAAAGCTATAGTTAAAAATGAGACGGGTCTGAAAATCAAAAAGCTCATAACTGACAATGACGGTGACTATATAAAGACATCAGATTCAAGAAGTTGTATTATGAGCACAGAATCATATTGGAGAGAACTGTGCCAGGTGCACCTCAACACAATGGTATAATGGAGCATATGAATAGAACGTTGACAAAAAAAATCCATAAACATTCATATACATTTAGGTTTGCCTAAGCAATTCTAGGCAGAAGCAGTCAACACAACAGCTTATTGATCAATCAAGGCCAATCAATACCATTGGAGCATAGAATACCTAAGGAGGTATGGAGCGAAAAAGAGGTAAAAGTCTCACACCTAAGAGTTTTTGGTTGTGTAGTTTATATACGTATTATTGATCAATGCAAGAATAAACTTGATCCCAAATCTAAGAAATGCACTTTCATCGACTACGGCAAAGATGAATTCGGCTATCGCATTTAGGATGGCGAAAACAAGAAGGTGATTCATAGCAGAGATGTTATTTTCAACGAATGGGTGATGTACAAAGATAGGCATAAAACTGACGTCAACAACTCAGAGTAGAGTAGGCCAGTATTTGCATATACAGATGACATCCAAATGGTCCTCCAACATAATAGATAATACCAAGTCCTCAAATATAAGGACTTGGTGTACAGAGCAGTATGCAACAGTTGACACATTGCCTCATACTCCAACTCCTGTCTTGAGAAGGTATTCACGATCACATGTACCTAACAGGAGATATATGAATTATCTTTTACTAACTGATGGAGGAGAGCCTAAATGCTACAATGAGGCATGTCAAACCGAAGATGCTAGCAAGTGGGAGCTTGCCATGAAAGATAAGATGAAGTCTCTAATCTCCAACCATACATAGGAACTAGCTGAGTTACCCAGAGGGAAGAAAGCATTTCACAACAAATGAGTGTATCGAGTGAAAGAGGAGCATGATAGTTCCAAGAGATATAAAGCTTGAATAGTTGTCAAAGGACTCCAACATAAGGAATGAGTAGACTACACCAACATTTTTGCTCCTGTTGTGAAGCTCAATCCCATCAGAACAATATTAGGTATTATTGCAAGTGAAGATCTTTATCTTGAACAGTTGGATGTGAAGACTACATTCCTTAACGAAGACTTGGATGAGGAGATATACATGCACCAACCAAAAATTTCTCAGAAATAGGGAATGAGAACATGGTGTGCAGACTTAAGAAGAGCTTGTATGGCCTGGAACAAGCCCTGAGGTAGTGGTATAGGAAATTTGACGGCTTCATGCACAAGGAAGGTTTCAAGAAGTGCAACGCTGATCACTGTTGCTACTTTAAGAGATATAGCTCTAGCTATATCGTTTTACTACTATATGTCGATGACATATTGGTAGTAGGTATAGATATGGATGCTATCAGATGGTTGAAGCGGCAATTATCAAAGGAATTTGACATGAAAGACTTGGGTCCAGCAAAGAAGATTCTTGGAATGCAAATCACAAGAGATAAGCATAGAGGGTTCTTGCAGTTATCTCAAGTAGAGTACATCAATCGTATTTTGCAAAGATTCAGCATTGGTGACACTAAGCTAGTTAGTACACCCTTTCCCAGTCACTTTCATCTATCCAAGGATCAGTCCCCTTCAAATGGAAGAAGAGAGAGAATTCATGGCTAAGGTTTCCTACGCTTTGGCCATTGGAAGCTTGATGCACACAATGGTTTGTACGAGACCAGACATTGACCATGCAGTGAGAGTTGCAAGCAGGTTTAATACAAATCCAGGCAAAGCTCATTGGGAAGCAGTTAAATGAATTTTAAGGTATCTACGAGGCACCATAGAAAAGTGTTTGTTCTTTAGAAAAGGAGAGCTAAAGGTACAAGGCTATGTAGATGCAGACTTTAGAGGTGAAATCGATCATCGAAGAAGCACCACCGGTTATATATTCACTATTGGAAATACAACTGTTAGTTGGATGTCGAGGTTACAGAAGATTGTCACTCTATCCACTATAGAGGCTGAGTATGTAGCAGTGACTGAAGCCGGTAAAGAGATGATATGGCTTTAGGGTTTGTTAACTGAGCTGGGATTTAAATAGGAGAAGAATGTTCTGCACAATGATAGTCAGAGCGCAATACACTTGGCAAAGAATTCAATATTTCATTCTAGAACCAAGCATATTGGACTTTGTTATCACTTCATCAAATCTTTATTGGAGGATGAGGTGCTAAAACTAGAGAAAATCCATGGAAACAAGAACCCCATCTGACATGTTAACGAAGACGGTGACTATCGATAAACTGAAGTTGTGCTCAGTTTCAGTTGGCTTGCAAGATTAACAAAGCTAAGAAGAGCTGCTGCATTGATCGGGGTGTGAAGGCAACAAAGAGGGGGTACTGGTGGATCTATAAATACAACACCCCATTTTGTGTTTTAAATATGGTGAAGTGAAGAGAGTGTGGTGAGGTGCGGAGAGTTTGTGAGGGAAAACTGAGAGCAATTTTCTTAAATTGTGAGTGTTGTAAACACTGTTTATTGTTCTCCTCTTAGTGAAAGATTTACAATGGAGTAGGCAAGTTTGTGCTGAACCACGTAAATTGTGTGTTGATTTATTATTTTTGCTCTCTCTCATAAATCGAGTATATAGAGAATGTGTGTATTCTCAACAACAAATTGCCGGCATCACATCTAGAGAACACCATTAACTATCCCCAAACCCCAAGTAGTCAACTTGCCCCAAAAATCGCTGGCATCCCCGCCCAAAATTTCCAATCCAAACGACCCTAATCTCTAGATTCTAATACAACAACCATATAAATCCCTAAACCAAGTAAGGTGAAGAAGAATATGACTTACCCAAAAAAAATCCGAGTACTAAAATGAACGACACTATTGCATTCAACAACCTCAAAACTCATCCCCTCCCCCATGTTGCTGTAAACCCTAAAAAAGAAAGATTGGATACCAAACCCCCAATGCATGTATATAATCTAGAAGGGGAAAGCAATATAAATGGAGTACAGGAGGATTACAAAAGAATATTACTAAACAATTGCAAACCAAATGGTAGAGAAAGGCTTCTGGACTGTGCAACAAGGCAACCTAGTATAGAGATAGAGGAAGACACTTGGTGTTATTTATTATATTTTCTTTTTCTTTTGCAATAATATTGCTAATAAATTTTAAATTGTGTCAAGCTACGATTGTCACAAATATTATAACCTAATATTGACCAAGAATATCATGATTTTTAGTGATAATCTATGAAATTTTGTCTCAAATTACCCTTAAATTCAAATGACAAAATTTTCTACCATAAAAATTATCCTTTCCATAATAAAGTGTTGTGACAAAAATAAGTTTGTAACTGTTTTATAAGATTAGTGTCAAACACAAATTTGTGACACTAAATGTATGATTTTTGTGACAAATCAAATTTGATGCAATGAAATTTGTAATGAGCTTTGCATTAACATAATGTACATAAACTTAAGGCCAAAATTATATATATAAGCTATAGTACTAATCGTGAGGTAAGTAACATTAGCTTTAGGAACACAATCAAGCATGTCACTCCCCACATTCTCAACACCCTTAGACTCCCACACCATACAAAAAACATGAGGAAGATCAAAGTTAATGCCTCAAATCCATGGGAAACCTTTCGCCAACATCCCTAAAGCTGTCCTATCCACCACCGTCTCGACCCCATAAACACGTCTCTACACTCATCAACTATCATCGCCACAGCAACCTTTGCTCTATAAGCCATTGCTTCATTCATAAGCTGGTTGAAACCAGGATTTGCTACTGTATAGCTCCATAAATCCTCACCGTTTGTAGCCCCGAGCACATACAAGTCATTGCTAACTATTCGGCTGCTGAGGCTATGCCACGACTCCAGCACCGGTGGACTACTCAAAATCAATAGCAATGCAACCATGTTGTGTCATCCAGATGTCATTAGAAGGTGGCAAAGTGGTGTTTGTGAGTAAGTTAGAGTACCTTGAGGTGTGTTTGTTCCATTGAATATTCGGCGGTGAACTAAGAACCTCATGATGCAGTAAAGGCGAGCAACAAACTATCCTAGTGTGGATGATAATGAAAAGTTCAGCTGCACACACTAGAAGCTTCTTCCTAGTCAAACAATGCTGCTACTTGGCTGTGAAGAAACCCAGCTATTGTTCAAGTTGTTGCCGCCCAAGTATAGTCAAGAAGGGCTGCCACCCACCTTAGCTGTACATTAACTGTTAACCAATTATGTACATCTATAAACAGAACCCTTCTCATTTTTGTTTAGCATTCTGAATCTCAAAGAGGAGAGAACCCACCAAAGAATGAGAAACTCCAGAGAGAGAGATGTGTGTTTGAGAGTTTTTGGTTTTACTCTTTTCACTATGTAATTATATTCATTGTGAAATAGATTTGTTTTTCTCTTAAATTGTTTATAATTTGTGATCAGATAATCACAACAAGTGGTATCAGAGCTCAAGTGAAGCCGGAGAGTGTTTTAGGAGATAAAACAAAATATGAAATTCTTGCTATAGTGCATTGCTACAGTACCATTTGGATGTTGAAAACAAACTACAGTTACTTACCACGTCAGTAATATAGTCACTTGCCACGTCAGTAATAGGTTTGAAATTTTTAGAAATAGTAAATTGGTCTTTATAATTTTTTATATTTGTAGTTTTCCCCTTAAACTTTTAGAAATTAACATTTAACCCCTATATTTTGTAAAATTGCAATTTGATCCTAAAAGATTTCAAAATTATAATTTTCCCCAAATATTTTTTAAATTTAGGTTTTTTACCCGAAAGAGTCAAAACCACCATTTTCGATCATTCCGGACGCAACAGTGCATTCCATTTGGACTAGTTTAGCACCAATTTTTTTTTATCAAGTTACTGCAAAGAAGAAATAGCAATGGAAGAGTCATCTTCTAGAGCTATAATCAAGCTTACTATTACCAACTATACACTATAGAGACCTCAGATGAAATGTCTTCTTAGTTGCAAAGATCTGTTTAATCCACGGGAAAATCCTAACCCCACCAAAAAAGGAGAGTGGAAGAAAATGAATAGGAAAGCGATCGGTTAAATTCATCAATGGATCAATCACAGTGTCTTTGACCCTGTTGCACAAAAGACAAATGCATATGCTCTCTCGAGGAAGTTGGAGGAGATGTATCAGGCCAAAACTGCTCTGAATAAAGCCCTATTAATGAGCCGGTTGGTGAATTCAAAACTACAAAGTGGAACTTCTATAACCGAGCTGACAAGTGAGTTCCAAAGCCGAGTAAATCAACTCTATGTTGTGGACTTGAAGTTAGGAGATAAAGAATAGGCTCTCTTACTACTTAGCTCTCTTCTAAATAGCTGGGAAACACTAGTAGTTTCTCTCAGCAATTCAAGCCCCAATGGCAAACTTACCATGTATATGGTTAAAGATGCTCTATTCAATGAGGAGGCTAGGAGAAATGATGTAGGGGTTAATCAGTTACATGCCCTTGTTATAGAAAGAAGAGAAATACAGCTAGGAGGAACTCAAGATAGGGGGAGGGGCAGGAGCAAAAGTAGCGGTAGATCCACACATGTAAAAAAGTCATCTTATAGGTGTTACCACTGTGGTTTAGAGGGGCATTTAAAGAAGAACTGTAGGAAGTTGTTACAAGTGTAAAGTCAGAAAACCAATCAGCCGAAGAACGATGGAGAAGCACTAGTCATTGTTGCCAAACAGGTGGCATATTGTTCCACACATGAAAAGACATGCCTTCATATTTTCAGTCAAGATGTCGAATGGGTAGTCAACACAGCAGCATCCTACCATGTCACTCCGCATAGAGACTTCTTCAATACGTACAAAGCTGGAGACTTTAGTACTGTGAAGATGGGAAATACGAGTTCTGCAAAGATTCTGAGAATTGGTGTTGTTCATATCAAAATAAGTATAGGATGCACAATTACTCTGAAGAATATTCTTCATGTTCCAGATCTTCGGCTTAATCTGCTTTCAGGATCAATCTTTGACGAGGAAGGTTACGACAACTACTTCTGTAAAGCCACATGGAAAATGACGAAAGGTGCCATAGTTGTCGTCCAATGACACATTTGTGAAACTTGATAAAGCGGTAATACTACTCCAAATATATCTACAGAACAATTAAACATCGAAAAATACTTAGAAAATAAAGGAATACTATAATATAATACAAATTATACAAAAATAGAAGGAATTTTTAAAGCAAAAACATAACAACAACAAAAAGAAACCGTCCTCCACTTCAAAGAACTCGTCGGCTATCCTCTTTCGGCCTGTTCTCTTATTTATTCCCGATAAAAACTTGACACATATTGAGGATTTAGTTTATTTATCTTCCATATATTAGGTAGTTAGTATCTGTCAAATTTTAACTGAAGGGACACGTAAAGAGATGAGAAATGAGACACGATTTGATTTCTTCTATCAGGTAAAGTTATCTCACTTTACTTTATGTAAAAGATCAAAACGTGAGGAAAATGAATAAAGAAATAAATACAAGGAATATTACTAAAGAATAATATGAAGGACATTGGGAAAATATATCACGTAATCAATTGCTGATTTTATTCTATTTGCAAATAGGGTAAAGAATATAATAATAGAAAGTGAAAAAGCGGAAAGTAAAGTATAAAAAAACCTTGGCATTCTCAACATTCCCGAATTTAATTTCTCGTCATTAATTATTTTTCCGTTTCCATACATGCATGCCTCATACTTTTTCTATTATAGACATATCTTCACATTCCACATTGAACTTCATCGATCAATCCCTAATTTTTTGTCATTCAAGTTTTTAAAAGAAAAAAGATGGCCTCAGTCAAAGCTAAATGTCAATGTTGATTGTCCTCTTATTCATCTTTTCCATAGGTTTGTATTCAAATATGATTTTATTATACCTCTCAATGACCTACTATTGGTCTAGTGAGAATTGAAATTGGTGGGAATATAGCCTGAAAAAAAATGTTTGCTCTGGTCTTATATAGTGTTGTGCCTAATATGTTTTGTTACTAAACTTTTATTTTTCCCCGTATAGCCAGAGTGTTATATTTTAACACTAAAAAGTGTATATATTAATAACAACATACTTGGTATCATATCGGTATGCGTGTATATATATCATATTTTTATTATTAATATAATTATTTATAATATAGGTATTAATTGTTTATATAAAAATTTATATATTAATTCTTTTTTTATTGGTTTAATTATGCTTGTGTTAATGATTAGAATGTAAGGAAGCAAATGGTGAAGATTCAAGATGTTGTCAAAACCACAGTCAAGGAGATTGTATACCAGGGAAGGATGCTTTACGTGGTTCTGAAACTTTACCTGATGGGAAATGCTGGACCTATTGCATTTAAGATTGCACCGCAAGAGATTTTTGTAAAACAACTGGCAGCAGTAAACATATTTGCCATTGTTATTTACAAAAATCTCCTGCGGTGCAATCTGAAATGCGATAGGTCCAGCATTTCCCATCAGGTAAAGTTTCAGAACCACGTAAATCATCCTTTCCTGGTATACAATCTCCCAGTTGACAGTGGTTTTAACAACATTTTGAATCATCACCATTTGCTTTCTTACATCCTAATCATTAACACAAGCACAATTAAACCAATAATAATAATAAATTAATATATAAATTTATATATGAACAATTAATACCTATATTATTAATAATTATATTAATAATAAAAATATGATATATATATATATATATACGTGCATACCGATATGATACCAAGTATGTTATTATTAATATATACACTTTTATGGTTAAAAGTTAACAGGAACAAAACAGAATATGTACAACACAATATAAGACCAGAACAAACAATTTTTCAAACTATATTCCCACCAATTTCAATTCCCACAAGACCAATAGTAGGTCATTGAGAGGTATAATAAATCATACTTAAATACAAACCTATGGAAAAGATGAGCAAGAGGACAATCAACATTGACACAACTTTGACTAAGGCCATCATTTTTCTTTCGGAAACTTGAAAAAAAAAAAAGAAGAAAAAAAAAAAGTTAGGGATTGATCGATGAAATGGGGAATGCGATGATGTATTTCATTGCATTTATAGTAGAAAAAGTATAAGGCACGCAGGTATGGAAACGAAAAATAAATAATTACGACAAATTAAATTAAGGAATGCTGAGAATGCCAAGGTTTTTTTTGCTTTACTTTCCACTTTTTCACTATTTATTATTACTTTTCTTCTTCAACATTGCCTATTGGATTGTAAAATTATTGCCTATTGGATTGTAAAATTATATATTGTGGCAATGATAAACTCTACAAATTATAATGCATACATGCTTGTAACATGCATCGTTAACCAAGCAATGTGACAGCATATGCTACAAAATCAACAAGGGGGTTAAAACCAAACTCCTTGATTTTAATTTAGATAGAGACGTCCGCTAATCATAACGTTCCTATCAAGATCATATGGACTAGATTTTTCATATAGAGGTCTGTGAGTCGGTGTGAGCTTTTCTTCTTCAACATTTTAATTAGGATATATAATTTTATCTTGTAATGTTAAGATTTATTATAAATTATTATCACTACTACAAAAACTATATTCGATGATGCCAATATAGCAACAGTCTTGTACCAAACCATCGCTATAATTTTTTGCCGATAGTCAGGGTAACCATCGCTAAATACTTGCAAAAATTATAACATTTTTTGCGACGGTTCTAAACGAAACCATCTTCCACAATTATAGTTTTTTATATTTTATTATTAAATACAAATTTCATTTTATTATTAAAATAAATTTTATTAAAAAATCACATATTTGGCGGTTCTATGTGAAACCATCACCAAATATGTAGTTTTAAATTAAATCTATTTTTTATTTTAAAAAATAATTTTTATTATTAAATAAAAATTATATTTTACTATTAAAAATAAAATTTATTATCACATATTTGGCCACGGTTTTATGTGGAACTGCCAAATGTGTAGTTTTACAATAAATATATTTTAATTTAGAAAATATATTTTTAATTTAAAAATAAATTTTATTATTAAATAAAATTATATTTTATTATGACATATAGAACCATCGCCAAATGTATAGTTTCTAAATAAAATATATTTTTAATTTTTAATTAAATTTAATATTTGAATAAATAAATTTTTTTTTATTTTATTATTAAAATTAATATTTCACCACAGTTATTTGTGGTGACCGTCATGAAATGGACACGGGATCAACTAGCCACCGCGCCCGGATGGCTGCGGTGATTTTGTACTATGTGTTGACTCGAAGATTGTTAGCTAAAGGCGAAGACGACGATCGGAGTGGGAACTACTCGAAATTGAGTAGATCATTGAGGAGGAGCATTTCACAGTGACCTGCTCAGGCGCCCACCACATGGTTGGAGTCCATAACCACATTATCCGAGACTCTCAAGTTCACCTATTCAGAGACTTTGGGATAATGGCCGATCCGCGACTTGCCATTCTACATTAATTTTCTTATACGGAGGCAGGTGAATCAGCAGCTCATTCACATCTTTAATGCTTTGATTTGGTATAAAAATGGAGCTTTTTCCTATAATTGTTTTACAACTTGCACAAAATTTTAAATTAAAATTGTTTTCTAAAATATGTTACTTGGATTTATCTGCTTGAATTTTTAGCTGAGATGCTATATTTGGTGGTGTTGGTGGGTGCCGCACCTTTTGACTAACATAAAAGGTAGGTGCAGCAGCCCATGTGACAAAGGAGGAAGAAGGGTTGGTGGCAGCCTTTGCTGAAGAAGAGACACGGTTTCCACCACGTACAGTGAAGATGAAGAGGAAGGGGCTCTCCTATAAATAGCCCCTCTCTTCAATTTGTTAAGCATCCCAAAAAAAACACTTTTTTTAGTGAGAGAAATTAGAGAGAGAAAAATATTATTGTGTGATTTATTTTTCTCATTTGTATTTTCTCCAGTTTGTGGGTATATTGTTAAAATACCCAGATTTGTAATTCCTCTTTGAAATTAGTGGAGTAGTTAGCAGTGCCCGAGGACGTAGGTATAATTTATACCGAACCTCGTAAATACCGGAGTTCTTTTCTTGTGTGTTCTGTATTCAATTATTGTCGGGGGGTACTGTTCATACATACAGTATTTTGTATTCGACACTATTCACGTATACGGTACTATTCATTGTGTGATCGAATTTGAGTGGGAAATTACCCGATTTCCCCAACAGGTGGCCTTGATGTGTGATTGGGATGAGACTGAGGTGTGATTATGCTTGCAGGGTAATTATAAGTTGCAAGTGTGTATGCTGGTGCGAATTTTGCACAGCTTAAAGGCCCTAAAATAATTGCTGAGTTGAATTATTTCTTGAAGTTGTCACCTCTATGCTATCTTTTCTCTAAGAAACCGTTCCTGGTGTTTTTAGAGTTTGCCAGCTATTCCTAAGATGTGCTTCAAGCTTAAGGCTGGGGTGCATAACACTTTAACATCACTACGTTCTATTTTTAATTCGAAATTTTTTGCTGAATAGGCCATTGTATGTGTTTTGTTTCGCCAATCTTAAATCACCATTAATGAAAATTTATATACAATGCAAGGATATTTAATGGTATAAATGGAGTAGTAACTAATGAACGCTTAAAAATATATATTTATTAAAGTTTAAATCATCATTGTATATTTAAGAGTATCATTAATTTCTCTAATTTAAGTAATTTCTTTAAATTTAAGTTTAAAAGTAAAAATAATTTAAAATTTATGTTTTTCACACAGGTTTAATAAAGTGGATGTATATCTCAATCTAAAAGATCAATTAAGGTGATTCTTAATGTAATGGAAAGATGACTTAATGCACCATAAAATTGTAGTTATCAACAAAGTCAATTTTAGAAGTTTAGTAAGCTGTATTTAGGGCTAAAACACAATTATTCTGCATTTGGAGACCAGCGTAATAGGGTTCAATATTTAGGCCATATTCCTCAAACTACTAGTCCAAATAACCTAATTCTTAATGATTTGGATAGCTGAAACATATAGTTACAACTTGTATGTTTTGACCAATGGAAGATTCCATCTAATACAGTGTGATATGAACAGTTCAATCGGGAAGAAAAGCATGACATACATTTTCAAAGTTTACTTAATCTTACATCTATCTTCATATAAGTCTTTTGGTATTTTGTTACTCTTAATGGTTTATAAATTGCAGTATTAAGTACTCATTTGGGAAGGCTGGTAGAGAGATCAAAACCATTCTCTTTGTGTCTTTGTTGTAATCTTCTTGTGTTCTAAGTAGAAGTTATGTTTATTTTCTTCTTTCTTTGTTTCTTCTTTCTTCCTTTCTTATTATCTATGAGTAGATAATTTTCAATTTTACTTGGGTGAAAGGGTGAAGCAATAAGATTATATTAATCTCTTTCTTAGCCTTGAATGTTTACACTATCATGTTGTTATTGTATGTGTTGTATTTGTTTCAATTAACCTAGAAACCCTCTTTGTAAAGTGAGGATCTTGATTCATTGTGGATAAGAAATTGACACAATGAATACTTGAACCCACTTACATATGTTATAAGGAACCCTCCTTACAAAGTGGAGATCTTGATTCATTGTAGACAAGAGATTGACACAATGAATGCTTAAACTCATTTGTAAGTATTGACATTAGTAACAAAATATAACGACATATCTAATTTTAAATAAATTTTGAATGTTATACTTTTCTAATTGGAATCTCCATTGTGTGTGGATTCCAATTGGGTTATAAAAAAAATTAATATTGCCCTTATTTTATATACCAAGAGTAGATCCTCTAACTCTAGCAAATCATTTTCATTGAACAATTTGTTTTAGATTAATCTTAGTTGACAAATCATTTCTTGACCTCAAACAGTTTTCTTCAGCAATTCTATGTGGATCAACCTCGGATTTTCTAAAATTTATTACTTGAAACAACTTGTACTTGGGTTTGCAATCTAAAAGTTGGAGCAAGTTTTTAGCGCCGTTGCCGGAGAGCTTATTTTGAAGACCAAATTGATTGAGGTTTCTCTTTCTTTGAGTAAACTTCACAAATCTGGTATATTCTTCCATTTTTGTTTAATTATATATATATATATGGTTTTCTCATACCGCTTACTTGTTAAATTTTTCTATAATGGAAGGTTGAGCCTCCTATCCCTTATTTATGTTGAATTTTTCTATTATGGAAGGCTGAGTCTCATATCCTTTGTTTATTTATTTATTTATTTTCTTATATTTCCTTGTTTATGCTTAATTGATATTGTGATCCAAATTCTGGTCACTTAATTAAAATCAATCTCAGTACTTTGTAAATTATTTGTTTGAATCATTTTCATAATCACACAAATTTGACACAATGATTGAGAATGAAAATATACATAATGAACATGAAAATCAATCATTGTGAACCATGCATGAATATCTGCAACGACCTAGAAATTCTAGTCCATCATGTTTATTTTTTCACTTAATGCTAATAATTTAATATTTAAGCCGAGTACGATTTCATTACTTTTTAATTTTCATGGCTTAGAATCTAAAAGTTTTTATTTGCATCTTAAAGAATTTGAGAAAGTGTGTACCATATTTAATGATCAAAATTACACTGAGGAAATTGTTAAGCTTAAATTGTTTTTTTTTCTTTAAAAGATAAAGCAGAAACTTGGTTAAACCAAGGTCAATTGGCACATAGTAAGAAATGCAATGTGAGTTTTTCAAGAAAATTTTTCCAACACATAAAACTAATGCTTTCAAAAAACAAATCCAATTTTTTTTCAAAATTCAAATGAAGCATATTATCAATATTGGGAACATTTTAAAAATTTATCAAATTCTTGCCCACATCATGATTTTGAAAAATGATGCATTATAAGTTTCTTTTATGAAGGTTTAACACCTGAAATGAAACAATTTTTGAAAACAATGTACAATAGTGAGTTTCTTGATAAAGAATCTAATGATGCCTTAGAATATTTAGACCATTTGGCTGAGAATTCTCGATGTTAGCATGGTACTAATTCTTCTAAAAATTCAATTACATCTAATCTTGCAAATGCTAATAAGGGCAAAAATATCACCTTAGTCAAGAAGAAGGTTTAAATGCTAGGTTTACTAGTTTAGCTAGAAAGATTGAAGTTATAAAATTAAAAAAGGTAAAAGAACTCAATAAATGAAATTGTAGAATTTGTGATGATTTAGGGCACTCAATAAATGAATATCCAAAAATTTTTATTTTCAAAGAAGTTGTACGTGAATAAGTAAATGGTACGAATAATTTTAAAAAGTCATTTACATCTTTTTCAAATTCATACAATTCGGGATGGAGAAATCACTCAAATTTTAGTTGGAGGAATGATAATAATGTTCATACAATGCCTTATGAAGGTATATTAAATTTTCCTCCATATTCATCATCACGTCCAAGGAATTTGGAAGAGACAATACAATCTTTTATTCAAGTCCAAACAAATATCAACAATCAAACTTCACAAACTATCAATGAGATCAAGAATACACTTTCTGCTTTGATTGCAAGTTTGCATACTCAAAAGAAAGGTAAGTTTTCTACTCAGCGTCAACCTAATCCTACTAGCCAATATCGTGTTTCCACTTCAAGTGAGAGTCAACCTAAAGATGTCAATTCTATCACAACTCTTCGAGGTGGAAAAGTCATAGACAAAACCATTCATTCCAAAGACCACGAGAAAGGTGCACCCCTAGAGCCTAAGGGAAATTGTAAGGATGATGATAAACTAGAACCTATTCTTAAGGTTAAGTGTTCATTGCCTGCACCTTTTCCTCAAAGATTTGAGCTAGTTAAAAATTTGAATAAAAATTCTGAAATTTTAGAGGTGTTGAGGAAGGTAAAGGTTAACATTCCTTTGTTGAATGCAATAAATCAAATTCCTTCATATACAAAATTTTTGAAACATTTGTGTTCTGTCAAAAGGAAATTGAATGGACAAAGAGAAGCATTTTTAACTAAAAATGTAAATTCAATTATCCAATAAAACACACCACCTACGTATAAAGATCCTCATTGTCCAACGATAACATGTGTGATTGGAAATACTAAGGTGAAGCGTGTTTTACTTGATCTTGGTGCAAATGTTAACCTTTTGCCTTTTGTTATTTATGAGCAGTTAGGATTGGGAGAACTGAAACCACAACATCAAGACTTCAACTTGCTGATTGTTTTATTAAAGTTCCTAAAGGAGTTGTATTGGATGTTTTAGTTCAAGTTGATAAATTCTACTACCCCGTGGATTTTATAGTTTTGGACACACATCCTGTTTCAAATTCTAAAGCTCAAATACTTATTATTTTGGGATGATCATTTCTTGCAACTTTAAATGTTTTTGTTAACTGTATAAATAGTGTTTTGAAACTTTCTTTCGGGAATATGACTTTGGAAATGAATTTTTTCTAATATTTGCAAACAACCTAAAGATAATAGTGATTTACATAAAGAGGATATCATTGATGAACTTATCCATAAACAATTTGTCTCTACTCATCCATTTGACCCATTAGAAGCCTATTCACTACAAAAAAGAAAAAAATGACCTCCACCGACCAATATTTTAGAGACCACTAAATATTGGTCGCTAATAGTACCTATCATCCACCAACTATTGGCTGGTAAAATTGTTAGTCGCTTAAAGTCTACAAAATTTTTACAACGTCGATTACGACCACAACATGGTCGCTGTTGCAATACATCAGCGACCAAATGTTGTTTGGTCGCTAATAATTTTGGCGGGAATATTTTTATGCGCAGGAAATCCTTTTAGCAACCAAACATTGGTCGTTGTTTGTCTTCATCAGCGACCAAATATTAAGTGGTCGCTAAAGCTGTTGGCGGGAACAAATCTTACTCAGGGGTATGTAATTTTTAGCCACGAATAGGACTTTGGCGTAATTAAGATTCAACAGCGACCATTCCTTGGTCGTAGTTTACCTTTCCAGCGACCAATATAATTTTGATTGCTAAAGGACTTCAATAAAAATTTTAACCAATCTATTAAATAATTTTTTAGCAACCAATATATATTTGCTGAAGAGCTTACAAATAAAATCAAAAAATGTAGAAACATTGTGGATTACCTTTTCTGCCACCAATTTTGAATTGGTCCCTGAAGAATACTTACACCGACCAATTACTGGTTGCTATACTGTCTTTAAGAAAATTAAAAATTGGTAAATTATATAGGCAAACTTTACCAACCAATAGTGGTTGGTGAATATATAATAGTGACCAATTAATATTACTTATGTTTAATATATGTGTATAAAGTGCTTAACATATTTAATACATATATAATTATATTAATTTTGTATTTATTGATATTATGGGTCGTACATAATATATATATATATATATACACACACATACATATATAATAGACATACACATGTTATAAATACTTAGGTTGCTAATTGTGCCCCATTAAATACTAGGCTATGTAAGCATTCTTATGGCATAGGCAACATTATCATAAATCAAAATTATACATATGCATTTTAATAGATATAATCTCGTAGGTGTTTACAATTATACACACTTTTGCATAAATACTTGTGTTTCATATGAGTGCACATATATATATACTTATATATACACATGTGCACATAATAGTGAACTTGTATATTTAATTTCCATGTAACACATACGTGCAATTATTACATTTACATGTACTTTTACATACACATGTATATCATTTATGCATCTAGCTATGTGTTACTTACACACACATAAACATAGATATATATATATATATATATATAAATATTCACAAATATAAACATAGATATCATTTATATATATATAAATATTTATAAATATAAACATAGATATCATTTATAATTTTTTTTAATAACGAAACTACATCGTTTGACACTCAGCCCTAACTCCTTCCCTCTCGTCTCTCTCATTCTCTCGTCCTTGTTCTGGAACTGCTGCGCCCCTCATCTTTGCACACCCCCTATCCCTGCGCTGCACACCCAAACCCATTGCCCCCTATCCCGATGTCGCACCCAAACAAATAATCAAACAACAAAAATAGATAATCGAAGAATATCATCAAATCAAACCCTTCGAACCCTAAATTGTTGATTCGTTCTCAAAGAAAATGAGTCAGTACGATGCGAAGCTGAGTTCAACGCAAAGGGCGATCTGCGATTGTTCTTGCTATTGGTGAGAAATTTCTTTGCTTTCTATGGAGAAAAATTGTATTTTTTTCTGTGTATTTGTTTCTCTGAGTCTGAGTTATCTCATTGTAAGCTCTCGTGTTTCTTGATATTCTTCTTCTTCTTCTTCTTTGTCTCCTTCTTCTTTTTGTTTTGGAGTAAACCAGAGAACCTCTCTTTTAGCAAAGAAAAACACAAAATTTTCTTTTTTCTGCTTACCTACCTCTCAGCCCCTATGGTTTAACAAAGGAAATTCAAGTTGGTTTTTTGAAATCCACATTTTTTCCAACTTGAATTTTGACAATTCTTTTTTTTTTTTTTTTCTTTTTACTTCTGAGTTTTAGAGAAGAAACAAACTAACAGAATTCTGTATGATTTTTCTTTAATTAAGGGGTGGATATGGAGATGAAGGAGGGAAATCAAAGAGCTTGTAAAGCTTTAGAACTAGAATTTTTCTTGCAGTGGGGAAACAAAAAGAGACTCAGATGCGTGAGAGTCAAAGGCCCAGATGTTGGTTGTGTTCAATGGCGGTAGTGGGTCCACGCTATTCCTGTGGTTGTGTGCCTCTGCTTCTTCATCCTTTGTTGTTTCTCTTTTCTAGATGTGCCTAAATCCGATCATTCTGTTTCATTTTGGCTTACTCTCTTTGATATTTTCCGCTTATTTTATTGGATTTAACTTTCTTGCTTCTGGATGAATGTATTAGTTCATGCGTATTTTTTTTTATGTGTTTCTTTGATTTTTGTTTCCTAACTGGGGAAAATTGAGTTACTTTTTTGACATTTGTTCTGTTTGGCAAATGGGAATCTAGCAAGAAAATTCATAAGATTGTTGTTGTCAAATTCTATATAGTTTGATATACTCTTGTTATTTATAACTTTATGTTCTTCCCGATCATATAGCATATTACTTTGTACATGGAATGGAAAATTTGGGAAAATTGGTACTTCCAAGAGAGAAAAAAACGAGTTTAAATAATTAGTAATTGAATTTCATTTAGCATTTAAGCTTCAGTTGATGGGGTTTTCTTTCATTCAAGAAACATCTTGTGAGGGGTAATTTTCTGCTAATTGTGTTGCTGTTTCTTTAAGTTTTCCAATAGCAATTGGAGTATTAAATGGATATGAGTCAGCATCCTTGGAGTTTTCGGGAGTTACTTCAAGATTGCTGCTGTTACCAGTGGTGCAGTGGATGAACAAGGGGACAATAATAAGGGTGCTCTGTATAAGTCACGGAAGCTTAGCCATTTATTCTTTCCTCTGGATAAGTAGTTGAAAAACGTGGGCATTCTTAGTTGCTAATTTCTGTTTTTCACACCTAATTTTTGTTTTTCATTTTTTAAGTTAGAGCCTAAACTATTTGTGGAGTTGTTAATTCTCAAAATCACATGCGGATGAGACTTTCCTGAAAGCTATGTTGGTGGCATTGTGTCCTAAATAAATAATAGAAAAAGACTTGCTTTAACTGCCTGAACTATTAACCACTTTAACTAATTACAGCTATGGTTGACACATAAGAGACTCATAATCTTATGAACAAGCTACGTGTTTGCTTTGCTATCTTCATGCCCATGTGTCATGTGTGGGTTTTTGTGTGAGCAAATAAAAACACGTGTATATGTTTCAATTGTATAGGCAATTAATACCTCTTTTTGGCCTACCTTATTGGCATTATAGGAAAGCAAGCCCTTTTAACAATGAAACTTCCTTGAGCATTTTCTGTCTGTTGGTCACTATTGGCTTTAAGTGTAGGCCTTCATGTGTATATGCTTATCATATATGTATATATGAGCATCTACTTATTAATAATATAATTTCTTGCAAAATATACATATACCTATCTTATATGTTGTGGGTTGCTTTATTTGAAATCTTTGCTTTCGACTCGTGAATTGTGGTATTTTTTGTGACTACAGGATGGCAGTGTTGGATGATAAACCATAATCTGGGTTTATGGACAATAAACCATATATATGTTACTGAATTGAAGTGTGATGAGGTACAAACCACTAGATTGTTTGGTTTTTGACATTGCATGGTTTTTGTGATTTTGTTTGGTTAAATGCTGTCACTTGTTATATCTTTCTTTATCTCACTTGTAATCTAAAGATCTGCATATTTCTTGAAATAGCATCTGAAATAGGGTTAATTGACTCTTGTAATTACAACTCTTTAATTAATTTCGTTGAAAAATATATGCTTTTGTTTGCTATACGAAGATATTATCAGGAACAAGAGCACCACCAACATTGACACAACTTTGACTGAGGCCATCTTTTTTCTTTCAGAAACTTGAAAAAAAAAAATTAGGGATTGATCGATGAAATTCAATGGGGAATGCGATGATGTGTTTATAGTAGAGAAGTATGAGGCTAGCAAGCATGGAAACGGAAAAATAATTAATTATCAGAAATTAAATTAAGGAATGTTGCGAATGCCAAGGCTTTTTATGCTTTACTTTCCGCTTTTTCACTATTTATTATTACTTTCTTGCCCTATTTACAAATTCAATAAAATAAGCAATTGATTACGTGATATATTTTCCCAGTTTCCTTCTTCAAATTATTCTATACTCTTCAGTAATATTGCTTGTATTTATCTCTATATTTATTTTCCTTTATGTAGAGTTCCAGTAGGCTTATTATATGTGTAATCAGATCTCAATTCAATATACAAATTATCCTCTAAAACATTATCCCTCATAAAGCTTTTTATACCTAATGGTTCCACTTTGCAGTTTCTTTGGAAATGTTTCCAACAAAATATTGTTCCTCATTACACAACGAACTCCATGATCTCCTCTAAAAAGTCACTACAAAAGAAAAATAACATTCAGCTATGAAACCGTTAAAGTTTCTTTTTTTCATAACTGGAAGGTTGCATTTTGTCACAAAGTATGATTTTGAACTGATTGATGAAAGTTGCTTAAATTCGTGATGACCCATCCTTCGTAGCTAGTTTTTGTAGATAAATTGTTAAAAAAAATTGGTGGCAACTTTCTCTTCGATTTTTATGCTGATGTGGCTTCTATCTTAGCTAAGAATTTATATTTTATATTTGTGTTCAAATAAAAGCTAATATTTTATATTTTTTTATATTACATAGCTACGAAATTAATTTATAGCTTTTCAATTAAAAAAATAAAAAAAATTTCGCCCTTTTTCCAAACGACGTGTTCACCTTTTCTTCTTCATCCCAAATCCCTATACCAGTCATAGCTCATCAACCATGCATTTCTCCTCTTTGGTCTCCTCATTTTCTCCCGATTCCTTTTCTTTCGTCTCACCTATCAATCTATCTCACCCATCATTGTGATTATCGACAGGTTGTGGGTTACGTCAGTCGAGGCTTGTTATATTAGGTATTTTTAAAATTTCAACTTTGTTTTAGGGGTTGGGGCTTGCGATTTCAATGATATCAAAACATACTCATATTAACAATCGTAGCGGTAGATTGATATTTAGTTTTTTTTTTTTCAAACTTTTTATGAATGAGCAGTCGATATCGGAAGTTGGGTTGGTCATCTTCGCCTATGGAAAGCCAGAACACTCTTGTTCGTATTATAGCTTTTCTTCATAGCTTTGTAAGTTTTAATTATTTTGTTGACTACGCTGCTTCAAATAAGTAAAATTCAATGACTGTAAAGTGAATGAAAGCAAATTAAACCAGTTGACAAAAACCATATGTGGGATATCATTATTGTTAGGCTTGATGACTTTATTTGCATATCATTATCCCCTAATTTCCTACCTAGTTTGAAATTGTAAAATTATTTGGCCCAACTTATATAAATCCAAAATTTTAAACAATTTTGTCTGAAATTAAGCTCTCATTGACTAAAGAAGCCCAAAGTTTCTTATGCCTATTGTTTGTTGTCACCCCAATTCTTGTGTTTTAATAAGGATCCTGGATATATAAAATAATGTGGGGTGGGGTGGGTGGGGTACTTTTGTGTCTTAATAACTCATTATTCTATATAATATATTTATTTTGTTTAGTGTGTCTGAAAGCTTCAAAGAAATCAATTTAAAAGAGATATACATACTTATTATATTATAATACAAAATTGACAACATGCATCTCAGCATGAAGACGTTCCAACAATAAGGATAAGATTTTTATAAAAAAAATACTCATGCTATCATGTTGCAAATGAACTCTGTCTTCTTCTCTTTTATTAAAAAAATTAATATTTATTTTGTAATTAAGATTTCAAAAATTTCATGTCAGTTCGATGCCAAAAAAGCCAAGTAAGATTCATAAGGCTGAGATGTAGAGGTGGGAAATAGGCAATGAGATGGAAGTTGAAGAAGGGCATTGAAAGGAATTCATTTCCAGTAGAACATTGATATACCTTATCATTGTTTAATCTATGACCTGTCTTTTGATGTTTAAATATGGCTAATCATAGCTGAAACTAATATTTCATTTGTTTTTTTTGCAAGAGAGTCTTTAACTGAAACTAACTTTTAAGTAAAAAGTAAATTGGAATCTATTAGGTAAGCTCCCTCATATTTATTTCATACCTTTAATTGACATGTTTTGCGTATAGTATATAGTAAGAAGCTTTTGTGAAAGAGAATAAAGCACACACTTTTCTTATTGATACAGTATAGAATACATACAATCAATGGTTTCCTATACAGTAAAGGTAATTAATTATAATAGCTAAAGGTAAGCCTAATAATCATCAAAGTCAACTATATAGCTGTGATCTTATATAACCTATAATTTAACATTATTTATAGCAAAATAAGTCAAGGCATTTATTACGGATTTGCAATCTTGTTATGACCCCGTAAGATGGTGGTTCCAGCAGAGACACCGATCTTGGAGTGAAGGAGAAGAAAGCTATGATAGGAGAGTGGCTAGGTGAGCCCATCAGCAAGCTAATCAGCAGAGGAGACATGAGAGACACGAAGGAAACCATTTTGCACTTTGTCACGAACAAAGTGGAAATCAATCTTAATGTGCTTCATTTGTGAATGGAAAACAGGATTGGCACAAACATATGTTGTTCCCACGCTATCACAGTAAACCACAGTATGTTCAGGGAAAGATGCACAAAGTTCATTTAAGAGAGATTGGAGCCAGCAAATTTCAGTTATGGTAGTAGCAACGGCTAGATATTCGGCTTCAATTGACGAGCCAGCTATAGAGCATTGTTTCTTG
This sequence comes from Rhamnella rubrinervis, assembly GCA_007844105.2. Taxonomy (NCBI): domain Eukaryota; kingdom Viridiplantae; phylum Streptophyta; class Magnoliopsida; order Rosales; family Rhamnaceae; genus Rhamnella; species Rhamnella rubrinervis. Next base: position 59,538 of record VOIH02000089.1, read on the forward strand.
GAACTCCTAGAGATGGGATTGTGTCCTAAAAATGTAATATATGCATTGGTAGAACTACGGTCATCACGATTGCCAGCCCAGTTTGCATTGGAGAAAGCAAGCAAAATGAATGGAATTGGGTGATGGAAAGACATGGGAGCTGATTTGAGGACCCACATGAATAGGAAGATAAGAATGGGTAAAGTCATTAATGAAAGGAACACATTTGGAAACAAACTCCTTTGTAAGACGTGGAGAAGCTAATTCAAGATTTGTAAAAGGAAAAACTCCACAAAGTCAACATGACGTGAGAGAAAAATTTAATTAGTAACAGGATCCATACATTTGAAGGTACTTTGATTGCTTGAATAGCCAAGAAAAACATAAGAGCGGGAGTGAGAGTGGAGTTTATGTGGTGCATATGGTTTAAACCATGGATAGCAAAGACACCCAAAAACTATTAACTTACCATAGTTAGGAGCCTTACCAAACAGCTTTTGAAAGGGAGAATCCATTTGTAAAACGGAGGAAGGTAGGCAATTTATAAGGTAGGTAGCTGTAAGAAAAGAGTAAGACCAAAATTTAAGGGGAATAGATGCTTGACTGTGAAGAGTGAGACCAATTTGGACATGATGAGCATGCAAAATATCATATTTTTGTTCCTTTAATGTTTAGTTTTTTATACTTATTTGGTGTCTCAATGTGCTCATTATTCTTATATTTTGATTTTGGATGTACATGGAGGAGTTAAGTATAAAACGAAGCTACTTGGACAATTTTGGACAATTTTGATACCGCTTCATAGTTTGGGTATAACTCTCTTATCCAGGCTCTAATTTAGATGATTCAAGATGCTATAGAACGAGAAGAAAAAGATTTACAACTTTCATGTTTTGAGTTTTGAGAGATACTGAGTGTATCGAGGTAAAAATTGGACTTGAAATTGTTGTCAGGTGCATGTCAGGCGCCTAAAATTGGGCCTGACACGCTATCGAGCACAAGTCAGGTGAAATGTCAAAATCCTACCATTAAACCTGACATGCATTGTGGGAGTGGAAATACAGATGAAAATTTGATGAGATTTGACAAGTAAACTCGTGGGTGTCAGGTGCCAAGTCAGATTCTATTTCAGGCACCTAACTTGGCCTGACAATGACTAATGACAATTTTGTAATTCTAGGGTTTCAAGCATTAGACAAGTAGGGTTAGGATTTTATTATAAATAGACTTGTATTTTTAGGTTTAAAGAGAAGACGGCTATAGGAAAATTTACTCTTTGAATTGTATATTCGTAAGGATGAGTAGCTAAATTTTTTTCTTTTGGGTAAGAGTTATTTTCAATTATCAGTTGGGTATGTGTGAAACTTGAACACACAATTATTATCAATTCAATTAATTATTCAACCTATCTTCTTCTATTCTTCTGGGTAAATTTCAATTACATATAATTATACTGTAGATTTTTATATGTGATTTGACTCTTGCTAATTAGATCTAAGCCGTACTTTGATTCTAATAATTAGTAGTAATTAGAGAATATATGAGAGATTAAAATTCTACAATGTTTGTAGAGTCTATCTAATTTTAACTTTTTTCTAGATTCCTAAAGCAGTTCTAATTTGATTTGAGTCATATTGATTTTAAACCTTTCAGAATTAGGATTAATTCATGAACCTTTCTGGGCTATTCAAAATTAAAGAAAGATTACAATAAATTGGTCGTACCATATGTTGATGCTAAACTGAATAAGAAATTGAGTTATCTACGTCTGTGATCATATGTGATTTGATGATATGAAAGTATTTTAAAACGAAATTTTATCATCTTGATTGTTTAAGTTTTATTTAATTTGCTGTTTATTTGATATTAAGAGAGTTTGCTAAACCCCCCCCCCCCCCTGTTCTATTAGTTTTTATTTAATTTGAAATCAGAAAGGAATTCAGAATTAAAATACCGACAATCCATGTGGATTCGACCTAGACTTGCCACTACTATGTGTTTGGTAATTTCAATTATTTAATTTTGGTGTGTAGGACTAGATCATATAATATGTTGGTGATATCTTTCTGCCATCCCATTATGTTCGGGAGTGTGAGGGGGTGTAAGAAAATGAGAAATACCATTTTGTTAAAAAAAAATGACGAAGCTTAATAAATTCACCATCATTATCAGAATAGAAAGAAATAATAGGGCGTTGGAAATATTTTTCAACAACTGACATGAATTTAGGACAAATGAGGGAGACCTCATATACTTCGTGTAATGGTTAACGAATAATAAATAATAAAGAAAACTATCATGAGATTGAATAGCAGATGCACCCCAAACATTAGAGTAAATAACTTCAAGAGGAGAATTGCTAGTGAGAGAGGAATTTGAAAAAGGCAACTTATGCATTTTATTACATTTGCAAGAATGACAAGAAAATTGAGTTGGTGGAGCTAATGACATAGGTAATTTAAAAGAGCGAAGAATATGATGTAGAATTTGCAAAGACGGATGACCCAAACGGTTGTGCCAGTCTTGAAGATTTGTTTTAATAGTAGAGAGAGTGAGGTGAGTGGAATTGGATTTGGATTGTACTGGTGCATGATGTGATACACCAGAGTCAACAAGCCAATTAGAACTAGAAGTAGGTTGTGGAGAGTGAGTGGCAAAGTGAGCTCGTGGAACTAGAGTGGAAAACTATGGCGGTTGTGTAAAAGGTGGGAGGCCATATAGAGATGGCATGTAGGTAGGTTGAAACATCCATGGAACTGCAGCCTACAGACGTCGGCACTTCAATGCAACATGGCCAGGTACGTTGCAAAATTGACACACAACTTTAGTGGAGGATTAGCCATGCTTATTGCCATAACAATTGGTGAATGGTTGCCCTTGATGAGAATTAGCACTGCTGCACTGATTGTTGGGTTTTCCTTTATTTTGATTACCAAACTTATGGGTGGAACCTGGTTTACTTGCAAAATTTGCAGTGATGGGGGTATGATCGGCTGCTCGTTCACATTTCAAATAAGCCTCATAGTCAATCAATTTTTCATGGGGCCCATCAAAAGATATTGTGCTTTCACGTGCTCGAATAGCCGCTGAGATTTCTTTGAACTTAGTCCCAAGTCCATTAAGAACATGAAATACGATCTCATCATCATCTAGAGAAGAGCCAACGATAGCTATGGATTTGGAGAGAGATTTTATTTTCTACATGTATTTGGAGACAATGTCGGAATCTTTTACTTTTTTCTGGAGAGATTCACGAAGACCCATCACAAGTCCATGTGTTGGTTTGGCATAAGTGATTTCATGTTTCTCCCAAACACTACGAGAAGTTTTTGGTCGCTAAACAAACGGTACGATTTTAGGGGAGAGTAAAGCAAGAATAGCACTGCGTAGAAGCTGATCTTGACGTGTCCATAAAGTGTGAGAATGATTGAGTTTCTCCATTGTGTTTTCCTTGATTGTCAAAGGTGGACAAACAGTACTTCCATCAAAATAACCATAAAGATCATAACCAATCAGCAGCTAAAACCATTGAGTATGCCATGAAAGATAGTTTTCGGCATCAAGTTTCGAAGGTGCTTGTGCTGTTGTGTTAATGAAGACAAGATGATTGTCAGGGCTAGGGGAGTTGGTAATGGTTAAAGAGGAGTGGTTGCTGACAGAATGTTCATCGGCCATTAGAAATTTGAAGAAGAAAGGATAAAGCTTGTTTAAGCAAAAAGTGGCTCTGATACTATAAGAAGCTTTTGTGAAAAAGATGAAACACACTTTTCTTATTGGTACAGTACAGAATATATATATATAATATAATCAATGGTTCTCTATACAGTAAAGGTAATTAATTATAGTAGGTAAACATAAGCCTAATAATCCCCAAAGTCAACTATATAACTGTGATATTGATATAACCTATAATTTAAGAATATTTATAGCAAAATAAGTCAAGGCATTTATTACGGAGATTTACAATCTTATTATGTAGGAGCCACACGTACTGTTTGTTTTCGCCAATAGAAAGCCTAAACACTCTGTTCATACTATAGCTTTTCTTTATAGCTTTGTAAGTTTTAATTATTTTGTTGACCACGCTGCACTAAAGAAGTCAAATTCAATATGACTGTGAAGTGAATGAAAGTAAATTAAACCAGCTGACAAAAACCATACGTGGGATATCATCATTGTTAGGCCTGATGACTTTATTTGCATATTATTATCACCTAATTTCCTACCCAGTTTGAAATTGTAAAACTATTTCACGCAACTTATAAAAATCCAAAATTTTGAACAGTTTTGTCTGAAATTAAACTCTCAATGACTAAAGAAGCCCAAAGTTTCTCATGCATGTTGTTTATTGTCACACAAAAACCCAATTTTTGCGTTTTAATAAGGATCCTAGACATATAAAATAATGTGGGGTGGGGTGGGTGGGGTACTTTTGTAACTTAATGACTCATTATTCTATATAATATATTTATTTTGTTTGGTGTGTCTGAAAGCTTCAACGAAATCAGTTTAAAGGAGATATACAGACGTATTATATTATAATACAAAATCGACAACATGCATCTCAGCATAAAGAAGTTCCATCAATAAGGATAAAACTTTTATAAAAAAAAAAGAAAAAAAAGAAGCTCATGTTGTCATGTTGCAAATAAACCCTATCTTCTTGTCTTTTTTTTTTCTTCTTAAATTAATATTTATTTTGTGATTAAGATTCCAAATATTTCATGTTAATCCGATGCCAAAAAAGCCAAGTAAGATCCATAAGGCCGAGTTGTAGAGGTGGGAAATGTGCAATGAGCTAGAATTTGAAGAAGGGCATTGAAGGAATATATTTCAAGTAGAACATTAATTTACCTTATCATTGTTTGATCTATAACCTATCTCTTAATGTTTGAATATGGCTAATCTTAGGTAAAACTAATCTTTCATTTGTTACTTCTGCAAGAAAGTATTTAGATGAAACTAACCTTTGAGTAAAAAAGTAAATTGGAATCTATTTCATACCTATAATTGACATGTTTTGTGTATAGCACGAAGGAGCCATATATACTGTTTGTTTTATTACTTGGTTACGTCTATGATTTGGCTAATAAAAGATTTCAATATTAATAGTTCATTCACTTTTTATAGTGACAAAAATTGCTTATGATGATGATTCTTCTATCTTTATTACAAACAGTTTGTTATTTATTAAAAAAAAAAAGGTTTTAGTTACGTGTTAATTAAATGAAAGAGAAATTGATTTTGTCTTTGCTTTTATGAACACTACGTTGTTATGTTTTTTCATGCCTTGCTTTTAATAGTTGTCTACTACTCTTTGTTGTTATTAAGTATTGTACATATTGCATATGTCAGCTTATTTTTTAGCCTACATGTTAAGGTGCTTATTTGTAACATTTTCATTGTTAATCCTACATATTTGTTATGTACTAACAAGTCTTTGTACATTATTTAAAATGGATAGAAGTTGGATAAAACTTCACA
>VOIH02000090.1:0-106220 GCA_007844105.2 Rhamnella rubrinervis
TTAGGTCTTATTTCGAATATATTAGGGGAGTTAAGGAATTTTTAAGCTTTGCAACAACAAATGTAATGAAGAATGATTTAATCTGATGTCTATGTTCAAGATGCAATAATGGTGTCAAGAGAACTCCTTTTGTGGTTAGAGATCACCTATTCATATATGGAATGGATAAGAATTACACATTTTGGTCACATCATGGAGAAGATTACCTCATAATGATGATGAAGTTGAAGGAATTAATGAAGAAGGTGATGATTATATTGATGAGATAGTAGACTTTTTAAATGATTGGTGTAATGTTGTACATGTTAATAACTTGGAGGAGGTTACGAACAATGGTATTGGTGGTAGTAATTAGTCATTTGAAAGATTGTTTATTGATGCCGACTAAGATTTATATCCCAGAAGTAGAGCGGTCTCAAAATCATCATTCATTGTTAAGTTACTACACTTGAAATCTATCAATGGATGGAGTAACAAGTCGTTTGACATGTTACTTCACTTCCTGAAGGAAATTTTGTCACCCCATGCACATGTCCCCAAATCATATTATTACTTCAAAAAAATTATTCAAGACTTGGGTATGAAATATGAAAAACTTAATGTATGTAAGAATGATTGTATTCTTTTTTGGAATGATCTTAAAGATGCTGAAGATTGTCCCATATGTGGGCTGCCAAGGTTTCAATACAATGACCAAGAAGGTAAGAAGATTCCTCATAAGATATTTCGCTAATTTCCTTTGACACCGCGATTGCAAAGATTGTTTATGACACCAACAATTGCCCAATATATGAGGTGGCACCAAGAGAAATGTGTTAATGATGTCATTTTGAGGCATCTAGCCTATTCACAGGAATGGAAGCAATTTGATGAATTGCATGTCTCATTCTCTACTGACCTACATAATGTAAGACTTGGTCTAGCAAGTAATGGATTTAATCCTTTTGATAATATGAACACCTCTTACAGTATGTGGCAAGTAATACTTATCCCTTATAATCTACCACCATGGAGGAATATGAAGGATCCATTCTTCATGTTGACACTCTTAATTCCTAGACCCAAGGCACCTAGAAATGACATTGACGTATTCTTGCAACCTTTAATTAATGAGTTGAAAGATTTATGGCATGGTGGTGGAAGAACATATGACGCTACCACTGGAGAAGCTTTCCAACTACATGCAGTCTTGTTATGGACCATCAATGATTTTCCAGCGTATGTGAATCTATCTGGTTAGTCTACAAAAGGAAAATTAGCACATCTAGTATGTGACGGGAACACAAGTTCCATGTCATTAAAACATGGCTAAAAGCTGTGTTATATGGGTCACTATTGTTTCCTTCCTCATGATCACAAATGGAGAAAATCTAAGTGGTTTGATAGAAAATATTTTAGGCCTCAACCAAATAGGTTGTCCAAAAATAAAGTGTTGGAACAATTGAATATAGTCGAGCAGCCAATTTTTAGTAAGGGATCAAGGCAAGTTAAGAAGCAAAAACACCCTGCAACTCACTTACATTAGACGAAGAAAAGTATTTTCTTTCAATTACCTTATTAAAAGACACTTGAAGAATGTGTGTGACAATGTTGTTGGAATGTTAATGGATATTGATGGGAAAACCAATGACACATATAAGGCTCGACTTGACTTAGAGTCCATGGGTATAAGAAAAGAACTGCATCCAATACGTAATGATAGGATAATCATTTGCCTCATGCATGTTATGTGTTCAACAACATGGAGTGAATGACATTTTGTAAATTAATGCAATCAATCAAGCTACTAGATGGTTTTGCGTCAAATCTCTCAAGATATGTTAACACTTAAGATTGGCATATCCATGGACTAAAGAGTCATGATTGTCATGTACTTCTATAACGCCTTTTGCCATTCGCATTACGTGGATGCTTGCAAAAGAATGTGTCAAGTTTCCTAATTCAGCTGTGCACTTCTTTAATGAAGATCTTTGAAAGTGGAAGCATTACAAGAACTAGACAGCCAAATTCCCATTATTTTTTCTATACTAGAGATGATATTCCCCCCTGCCTTTTCTAATATAATGGTCCACTTAATAATGCATTTACCAAGTGAGGCATTAATAGCTGGACCAGCACAATTTTAAAAGGTACCCTTTCAAAAGGTACGACTCCACATACTATTACATTTTTTTATAGGTGTCATACATTATATTAAACAATAACATTGATTTTCTTCTTCTTCATTGTTGTGTAATTTAAAAAGGTATATGCACAAATTGAAAGCATATGTGCAGAATAAAGCTCGTCCAGAAGGCTCGATTGCGGAAGGTTAAGTTGATAATGAATGTTTGTCGTTTTGCTCTCTTTACTACAGTGATATGGAATCAATTTGGAATAAACCTAATTGAAACTATGATGTTGGTTGTGACAGTATGCAGAACACTCTTTCAATATTTCAGCCAACATTTCGTCGTCTAGGTCGAGCATTAACTGATGAGCTATCATATGCGGATTAGAAAAAAATTCGTTGGGATGTTTTAAATAATTATGTTGAAATCCGTCCATTTTTAAGATAATTTTTAATTTTGCTTCATGGAAACATTTCTTCACTTTACATTTAATGTTGATATGTAAAATTAATTTGTTTGTATCACTTAAGTAGAGAACATTTGGAAGAGGTGCAAAAACAATATGATAGCAACCTCTATAAAAGACATAAGGAGTTCCCTCACTAGTTCCTACAAAAGTCAAGTTGATGTTCTTTTAGATTTGAAGGTTAAGAATTTTGTGTTGTGAGTTATTCTATATAATATATACATATATATATATATATATATGCTTGTTTTATAAGTTTTTGTCTTCAATTTTCACAAAATTAATCTAGTAGTAGTGAGTCCCCAAAAGCTACTACAAGCATCATGCACGTGTACATCTTTCTCTTTTCTCAAACTTAATTTGATATTTATTGTATTCACTTTATTTATAAAAAAAAACCATATTATATTCACATAACACTGTATCAATTTCAAAATAGATTTGTCCATATCGAAGTTGAAATTGAACTTTTTTCATATCAAACTCGAATTTTTCACCCTAAACTTAATTTACTAGTATTTTACTTAACTATATATATCAATATATTCTAATATATCGAATTTATTCTTGTTAAAATGTTTATAAATGAGACTCTATTTTAACTTTCTGTTCTTTTTTTTTTTTTATGTATTAGGATATGGGCTATAGCTATAGCCAATTACAAATATTTCTATTTTCTTATTTTATTTGCATAATGTAATTTTCATTTATTCAATTATTTACAAGAGAAGTCCAAACTTTTTCAACTTCTGTGTTTGAGAGATGATGAATCAGCAAACATTGCTCCATAATTGATTAATTTGGCACGAGGACCGCAAAAAAGTATTAGCCGATTTACCGGCTACACTATCAATGGTCATAAGTTTCACACAAAAGAGTGTGAGGCACATAAGAAGTCACAAAATAATGGTGTTGTAGTGCTGGTAGATCATGGAGGACAAATGATAAACTTTTATAGTGTTATGATTGACATCATCGAGCTATCTTATATAGGAAGGAATACAATACTAATATTTAAGTGTGACTGGTGGGATGTAGGAAGTAAAAGAAGAATCGCTGTGGATGAGTTCAATGTCACAAGAACTTGGTAGAAGGGCCAACCATTTGTCCTTGTATCACAAGCACAACAAGTATTCTATGTTAATGACATCAAGTTAGGAAAGGATTGGAGAGTCGTAGAAAGGATTCAATCACGAAACATTTATGATGTACATTATGAACATGATGATTCTCCATCAGTTGCAGCTACATACCAACAAGAAGAGGGTTACACAGATAATAGTATTTATAATATAGAAAATGATCATACAGGGGCTTTACATAGGTGTGAAGAAGAACATATACATGTGGATGTTGATGTCAACGGTTTTGTAGATGTTGAGGGTGTAGTAGGAGTTAACGAATATGATAATGAAGTAAATGACATTGTTTAGCTAGTAATAGTCTCATTTAAGATATTATATTCGATATTATATTGTTTTTTATTGCTTTTAATATGTGACATAGTTATTTGAATCATTTGAGTACTGAAAAAACTAGTTTACCATAAGTCAGCATTATTATTACTGTGTATGTATTAATCATTGACTGATTCTTTATTTTGTTAATTTATCAGTAATTGTGAACTATGACACCTATTGTGTAAAGCAAATAAAAAAAAAACAGGTAAGAAGATCAAAAACTTATGGACAGAAAAAGAATGGTCCATCAAATGTAGGTCAAAATGAAACTCCTACCTGCAAATAAATACGAATTTGCTGTGTTTCAGGCACTTATTACAAATGAAGGTAGGTCTATCCTAGAATTAATAATATGGTTAATTCCATATAATGTACCATATGTCACACTTGATAGTAAACAAGTATTGCTAATTACATATATTGACTATTTAGTATACTATCGAGTTATACAGGGCTCATGGATAATGGTGGAAAAATTGGCAAACAAGTGATTAAGAAGAAATATCAAAACTGTAATAACCAAGTTATTATTTCTGAAATTGTCGATTTGAACGCATTTTCAATTTAATCGTGGTTTCATCTTTTTCTCCAAAACAAACAGCTTTTGAATTCCCCATGCATTTTGTGAGGGCCAAGAGTACCCCGTGAGGAATTGAGGGACCTTTTCTATCCATTTTACCCTTGGTCTAGGTTTGACCAAGTTTCACTTTTATTATTAATTATTTTAATAATATATTTAAATATCTTTACTTTTTATTTATTTTATTATTATTTAAAGATTGCTAATTGGAGATATTTTGTTACAAAGGGCCAGGCACCTCCTTAAACACTTTCACTTCACTTTTGCTTCCATATTCAATCTAGATAGAGAAAGTGAGAAAAAAGTATAATTTTCATAGAATTTTCAAGTGAAATTCAAGAGTTATTGGTTAGTCATCAAGGGGAATTCATTGGCATCACTTGTTTGGATTCTCAGGGTTTGGAAGAAGGTGTTCTTAGCTTGGAAGAAAGATAGACAACTATTCCTTTTGAATTTTTTTTCTTGCAAATTCATGTATTTTTGCTTGATTATTTGATGAATTCATGCTCGGAATCAATGAATTGATGATGAGTTGAGCTTAATTTCATATGTATTTAGCTTATTGATTAAATCCCCAATTATTGGGTTTAAGGTTTGATGAAATTGATCTTTAAAGTTTGATTTTGATGAATTAATGCATAATTAGTTAAAATTGATTAGTGAAAATGGCATAAACCCTTGTTAGTTTCATATATTTGTGAGAAAATTGGTTGAATTTGACTTATAGAGGGGCTGGCTATTGTAGGGCAATTATGTAAAATTTTTTACATGTGAGGGCATTATGATCTTTTCACATATAAAAGGCATGTTTGAGAATTTTTAAAAATTTCAAGGGTATTTAGGTCATTTTGAATGTAAGGGACTCAAATGGAATTTTTAAAAATACTTAAGGGCATTTTGGTCTTTAGCATATAATGGACATGAATGAAATTTTCAAAAAGGTCAAGGGCATTTTAGTCATTTGACATGTGGGGACATAAATATAATTTTTAAAATTCTTGAGGGTATTTTTGTCATTTTCATATGAGGGGTAAAGTTGAAGAAAATTGAAATTGGAGGAGTATTGTGGTCTTTATCAAATTCCAAATTATTTTTATTATATATATTAAATCATTTATTTGATTGTTAATTTATATATATATATATATATATATATTCAAATATCATATCTATTATCTACTTAAATTAATTATTTATACATGTATTTGGATAGTTATAAGTATAGTTATATTTTACAAAATACATATATTTTATGTGTGTATTTATTAACTATACATAAGTGTATTTCATGAAGGTGCATGTATATGAATAATTAATTGTGCATTAAAATGAGATTTAATTTGTTATACACTAATAAGTATTTTTATACATGACTGTATATGTATATATTTATGTATATATATAAGTTATATTTGTGCGCATATATATGTGTATATAATATGTGTATACATATATGGGTGTGTGTGTATATGTTTATGTATATAGATATATGTATATTAATGTGTATTTATATGTGTGTATTTTTATATACGTATTTGTTTATCTATATATTTATAGTATTTATAAATGCGTATATGGATGGATAGATATGTGCGTACTGGAATGGTTGTATGTATGTATTTGGTTGAAAATTATTATTTATACTGTTTTATCGAGGGTAGGATGGTAATTAGCTATTTACCCATTGTGGGGTATTTTGGTAATTTTCTACATACTCAAGGGGGTATTTTGATAATTTTCAAGATGGTTAATGACATTTCGGTAATTACATCAGTGTGATTAAGCGATTTGTAATAGTTAATTGAGCATGGGCATTTCGGTAATTACGGCTGTTGGAATAGGACGGTTGGTAATTATACATTTTATTTTGTTACCTGGTTGTACTTGTGCATTGTAGCATGAATATTCATTTGCATAGAGCAATTCATGAGGTCTATTGTTTTATATGAAATAAAGAATTTTTCCCTGAGGGTTTGTGCTTTCAAAATGGTTGCACAAATGAAGGTGCATGGTTTTAAATCCTGTCTTAATAGCTCTATGAATCATTGACCACACAAGAAGGTGTGTCGCCCGGAACAGTGTTTCACCCGCTTACCACCAAAGGTGTTGTGTTTCGTGCACAAAACATAGAAAGAGAGTGAGCTATTCAGTTTAAAATAAATATGAAAAAATGATGGTTTTATGTGTATGGGTGTACACTACATGATATGGCATTGACATATACATTTGGTTGCCTACTGAATAATTTATCACTCACCATTGTCGGCTATTATGTGTGATAGGTAAATCTAAAGCTCAGCAGTAGGGCTTGGTGGCGGTGCAGATCTGGGGAGGCATGACATAGTACCGTGTTCTTTCACATTTTGACTTGGGTATTTTGGGCAAAGATACTCTTTGTGTATTTTTAAAGACTCTTTTTCCTTTATGATGTGGTTGTGTATACTTTAATCTGTTTCAAAGTATTACTGTTTGTGGTGTGGTTGTAAAACGATCTCAAAGTGTAAAGGAAAGTTTTATTATTGTTGTCCAAAATCATTTTAAATCAGTCAAATTTATAAAGAAAAGAAAAAAAATTTCTTTGTAATCACATCTTGCTCGAGAACGTATGTTCAAGTGAGGGGGTGTTACAAAAACCTTCCCAATATTAGTGCAAGTAAAGGATAGAGAAAAGACATGCCTCTTCCTTTAAGAAGCCACCCTAGATAGCATAAAAAAAGTACAGACATATCAGCTAAAATCGTACAACATAATTACATATCTCAATTCATATAGTTGTGTCGATCTTAAAGGTTTCGAAATAAGATATTACCAATATGACTAATTTGTTGAGATTCTTAATAAACCAGGTGGAGTAGGAGGATCCAAGGATGTTTTTCCAAGAAGGTTAAGCCCTAGAAAATATGGCTTTGTAATGGGTAATGTGTCTAAAACTATGGAAGGTATAGACATAAATTTTATAAAATTTATTAACTGATTTTGTATATTAAATACTGAATTATAGAGTTGTAAATAACACTTTCATGTATATATCATATCCATAAATTCTTCCATACATATATGAAGTTGGTGAAGGGAGTAAAAGTCCAACTGATACAACATCACACCCTAAGACATGTGGCCAGCTAGCAGGGCAAAATTCTGAAGCTGCAGAAGGTATTTTTCACAATCTTATCTTCACATGTTATTTCATGTTGTCATACTTAAAAAGTATTTTGTTGTTTTCCCATATTTTCCATGTTATTGTTATTAATTATTTCATTATTTTATAAAGTAAGTGTTTTTATTTGAAACTGTAATTAATTATATGGCTTTGTTGGCCATTGTGTAGGGATCTTTGCATGTTATTTGATAAGAAGATGATATGGTTCTTGTTCCCTCCCCATATATACCTTCATTATACCTTGTATATATTATTATGTATTTTATTATTAATTAATAACCAGCCGATATATGTAATATGCTAATTAAAGCTCCTTGATAAATAACTAGTTTCTTTGTAATATATGGTACTAGGAATAGCAAAGACACCATGCATAACAAATTTTGAATTTTTGGGAAATGGAAAATGGGGAGCATCTTTCTCATTTCACATGGAGTTTAATTGGGGAGTCACCATTAATAGGTAATGAGTAAAGCTAGAAAGCAATATATGATCTTGGCATCATCCAGAAGTAATTATGGGTATGTGGTGGGTCTTATTTCATTGACATTGAGTTTGGCTCCAATTCCTTTTTCTCTTTTGTGGGTTGACACTCAACTCAAACCTGCTTCTCTGCAACAATGTGGATGTGATTGTCAAACAATGCTCGTGATAATAATATAGTTGTGAATGTATCTTCACCTCACTAGTTTGAATCTAATGAAAGATATAGTAATTCACATGCATACAGATTTCATTTGCCTAAAATGAATGCACATATACATGAAATATTTTTCTTACAATATGTAAAATTATTTGGAAACTTTGTTTTATTTATGTTGGTCACTATTACGTGAGACATGCTTCAATCAATGTAAAAGGTCCATCAAGCAGCATTAAGAAACATCAAAGAACTAGGGGAAAAGCACTGAAAAAGTGGATAGACCAACATCTCAAAATCCCTATTACAATATCCGAGGAAATCATGAGACCAGTGGGAGAACATGCGCAATTGTTAATCACAGAAGAAGGATGCGTAGTTCGCAATTACTATTAAAAGGTGGAAAAACATAGATAAAGGTGTCAAAGGCAAATTAATTGAAGAAATTGAGGTATTAATTGTCTATTATAATCTCCATTAATTGTATAAATTATCAGTATTTTTGTTTGCTAAACTTCTTGTAAAATATAATATTACTAACAATAAATATTTATTAACAAATTTATATTATTGATTTATAGGATAGTTTTGAGGTGGACAAAAATGAACACAAAAAGGTTACAATTCTTCAAGAAATAGATAGACTATATCGAGCACACAAATATAGGCTACACATGCACTTTTAAAAGTACAACACAAAAGAGGAAGTAATTGCAAACAAACCTTATATAGTATTAGATGACAAGACATGAGAGTACCTATGTGATCATTTTAGTTCACTAGACTTTGTTGTATGCTTCTAAACCTTGTCAATTTTATATAGTAATTTATATATGATGTTCTTAGTTTGTCCAATTATAGTGTCGTACAATCCGAAATAAGACTACTATAATATCTTTGTTACCTTGTATATAACCATGTAACCGAAAAAAAGTGCTATAAATCGACGAAATAGAAGATTTCGAAAAACAAATCATTACTCTGAAACCAAGTCATTTGCTAGAGTGTCAAAAGAATTGGTATGTACTGCTTATGATTCAATTTCAGATACATTGCGTGCACTGATTATTGGTGGATTAATGTGTTTCATTAGTAAATATTTGTATACCATTATAGGAGATGGAAGTGGACATGGTGGATAGGCTAACACTATGGAACCAAACACATTTCAGCAAGAAAACAGGAAAATGGAGTGATGATAGATCAAAGCAAATCTATGTAAGTAATTGATGAAACAATGCTTATTTTATACGTTTAAAAAATATGCAAAATAAATTGGGAAAAAAATGCACATTGTGTGTGGTTGTAGAATCAATTGATAGAAGCAAAGGAGAGATGTGAAGCTGAAGGATTACACATGACAAATGATGAAATCTTTGATAGTGTTGTA
Source organism: Rhamnella rubrinervis (assembly GCA_007844105.2). Lineage (NCBI taxonomy): Eukaryota > Viridiplantae > Streptophyta > Magnoliopsida > Rosales > Rhamnaceae > Rhamnella > Rhamnella rubrinervis. The sequence goes on from VOIH02000090.1 coordinate 9,808, forward strand.
CCATTGAAGTGTAGGTATGTGCAAGGTTTTGGTCCTAGTCCGAAACCAATGTCTAAGCCACTCGATTGAGTAAGCAACAAAGGAAGGAGGCTGAAGAAAACAATAATAAGTTAACAAAACAGATTAAAGAATTAAGAGCTCGACAAGATCAAATAGAGGAATCACTATTAAAGAGAATACGTGCTGATATTCAAGCACATTTTCAGCAAGCAAGATTGAATGTGAATACACCTGCATGGATGCATGGTGAGTAAAATGATTTTTTTGTTTCATATACTCAAGTTAGATTAAAAAAAAAATGAAAAGAAACTTTATAATTATATGAATTGTAAAATTTTATTTCATTTTATTTCATTACTTTCAATACTTAGTTAATGATCAAAGCATTTCTTCTCTTTTACAGCTGATTCGAAAAATAATGAAGCATGATATATGCTAGGCTGCTAGTGTTTTGGAGGATGTGAAGCTGAAAATGCATCGTTTTGGTATAACCTTTAAATTAGAAAAATCTATAATTTTTATAAAGTATATCCCTCCAATTAGTTTATGGATTGCTCATATGGACTTTAGAGTGAAGATAGTATTTTGAAATCCAGATTTACTATCACTATGTGCTTTATGTTGTATGAGTACAATGTAATGCTATATAAAGTCATTCTCCATCATATATATACATGATGGAGAATGATATTGTTAATTATCATCTTCGGAATAAAGAAAGTGTGATATTATATTATGGTAATTGTGTACTTAATATAATATAGTAAGTTCAATTATATTAACATTGTGTACTTGTTTATATTTCATATAATTTATGCATTTGAGCAAAGACAAGCACATGCTTATCAAATATATATAGTGTAATATTAAGTGTATTGGCCTTTAATTGAATTCGTAATAAAAAGTAATAATAATTATGAAAATAAATTAAAAGTTTTTACTAGCAATTATGTAAAAAAAAAAAAATTGTAGCTGGCAATATAAAAGCCATGAATTTTTTTGTAACAGTTAAAGAAGCAGAAACTTAACATTCGTAGCTGTAATTTTGCTACAAAAATAAATTTGTGGTTATAATTTACCCACAAAATATAAATCATAACTACTTGAATATAGTCACAAAATTAGTATTCGCAGCTGGATTTCCTACAATGAAAAATTAGTTTGTAGCTAATATTTTGTTACAAAATTGACATTCATAGGTAACAATTTAGCAACAAATTTGTAACTTTGTAGCAGATTTGCAGCTACAAAATTAATAATCATAGCTTATAGTTAGCCATGAAATCAAGCTGATATACGATTTTTTAAATATTAACCTACAAAATATTTTCGTAACTGATTGATAATATTTAGTCATGAAATATTTTTTTCATGGCTGCAGACTATTTAGTTACGGTCATTCAATTACGACCCTGTTACAACCAATATTTGTAACTAAGACCCTTTCAGCTACAAAAACTAGCATTTAGATAATAAAAAAAAATGGCCATGGCTGAAGGTCATAGGCCACTTCATCAAGGTCAAACCAAATTAAAATGTATACAATTAGAGTGTATAGAATACATCTTTACCGGGGAAAAAAAAAATTTACCGAATAAGATATATTGTTGACCAAAAGGAGTGTATATATTATATACGGACATAATATTTTGGGCTACATAGCTCACTAATTTAGGTATAATCGATCAATTTACGTAGATTCAAAAAAAAAAAAAAAAAAGACAAAGAATGTAACACATTTATATTTTTATTATATGGTAAGCAGTGACCCACCACAACATTACTGATTATATATATCTATATAGGTAATTAAATAAAAATAAATATTTTTTAAAATCTTTGTATAAATCTCTTCATACTTTGTTCAAGACTTTGTAAGTATTGACATTATACCCACTTATATATATATATATATATGTGGAGGATGTGAATTCTAATTTGGAATCATTAATTGTCCAAGAAAACTGTAGCTAAGACCTTGGGTTGTCCCTGCAGACACATTATATCCACATTTAACAAATATATATATATATATATATATATATGATCATTGAACAGCTAATAGTCATTGAACTCTATAAGAATTTGATTGACTATATATAAAAAATCGAATAAATTGTTTGAATAACTTGACTATATATTTATATGATTATTATTTTAAATATATATATATATATACATAAAAAGAATTTTTTGAAACAATACATCAATATAAGAACTCAATATTATTGAGTTTCACACATTCCACCTATATTTTAAATTTTAAAATTGACTAATTTTCCCACATTTTCCCACATACAAGGTGAAAATAATATTAACTACAACTTTAATTGACTAGTTTTCAAAATCCAGCATCACATTTTTCAAAATTTGAAAGTATTATTGTCAATGGTGAAGTTGCAACACACTTGATTGGCTCTCATCTTCTAACAAACGATACAGCTTTGGATAGCCTATGTGGTAACCAACTGTGCCTCACAACGAAGGTGCCTGTTGCTGTGTCTTATTGTGGAGTCCTGATATGAGCCATTGATTCAAATTGGAGATGTACCACCAATCAATCTCTACCATTGCTCTTTCATCTTGCACCCCTAGACAAATTTCAAATGGCTACCTCGAGATCTGTAGCAACCTCCATCAATCTCATCTAGGGGTTATGTTTCTTTTTCATCTCTCTGGTTTTAGGTCTCTATTTTGGTCTCGTTCTTACTCTAAGAATGTTGATCTGGGTTTGAGACTTGTGTCTTTGTATTTGTCAGGATGTGAATCTAAAAGAGTGTGTAAAGAATTCCATTATAGTATAGTGAACTCTTTCATTTGCTGGAGCTCAAGTGGATGTAGCCTGAAATTATATCTGGGTGAACCACTACAATTTTCGTGTGTCCTTTATCTTTATGTTGTTGTGTTTGTGTGTTCCTTTGCCTGTTTCCTTTTATCTGTGTGTTTAAGTTCTCAATTTTGGTTTCTGCCTAGTTATCTATGTTTGTGTTGGCTTTAGTTTCAACTGTGGTATCAAAGCCCTAGTTCTGTATAGATCTAGGGTTTGGTAGAAGTCGAGATTGAGAGGCTGTTAGATCTTAGGGTTTTGCTCTCTAGGTAAATGGAGATGAACTCGACACACTTGGAAGTGAGTCTGTTTGACGCCAAGGGTGATTTCAGCAACTGGAAGAAGAAGGTGTTTTTGTCGTACAGCAAGGTCTCTATTAGGCTGGAAGCTGATGAGACGAAATGGACAGAGGAGCAATTGGCAAAGGTTGCAGAAACCAGAGAGGAGGTGTTTAATCTAACTTTCCTCCATCTTTTAGATGCTGTGATTCTTAAAGTAGACGGTATGACTACTCCTCTTGCTCTCTAGGGTAAGCTTGAGAATCTCTCCTCTGTTGTGGCTGCTCCCAATTTGATTTATCTGAAAGGCATGATTTTCAATTATAAGATGGATGCTTCTAAATCTATGGAAGATGACATAGACGAATTCATTAAAATGACTCTGTTTTTAAAAAGAACTGACCAAGCTTTAGGAGAATCCAATGAAGTTGTGATTTTGTTGAATGCTTTACCTGATGAATATGCTATTGTTAGAAATGCATTACAATATGCTGGTACTAAACCTAAACTGGAATTGGTCATATCTGGTATAAAACTTGGGAGTTAGAATTGCATGCCAATAGGAAAAATGGGAGTAATTTATATGTGAAGAGTAAAACAGAGAGAAAGGAAAATTCAAGTAAAAATGATCATTCTGGTAACTTGGGTTCAAAAGGGAAAAACTAAGGGAAAATGGAAATGCTATCATTGTTGGAAAAAAGGGCATATTAAGAAATACTTTATGATTTTATAAGAAAACAAAAACAAGAAGGAAATGCATCTGTGGTTGTAGTTCTAGTAATGCATGTTTATCTAAAGTTCTTACCTCGTCCTATGATGTTGTAAATAATGAATAGATTCTTGATTCTGGGTGCTCTTTTTACATATATCCTAATCGTGATTAGTTTAGTAATTTCAATACTAGTGAGTCTAGAGCTGTGTACATGGGAAATAATAATTCTTGCAATATTTTCGGTTCTAGTGATATTACTTTGAAATTATATGAAGGTAAAAATAGATTGTTGACTAATATGAGATATGTACCTAGTTTGAATAGAAACTTGATACCACTTGGCATATTAGATGATCTCGATTTTAGTTATAAAGTACAACACAGTAATCTACATGTTTATAAAAATGATGATCTGATTCTTAGTGGAACTAAATTGAATGGTCTATATGTGCTTGATGGTTATTATTATGCTATTGCTAGAATAGATACTGCTCATGTTTCTAAATCTAGTAAAACAGAACTGTGGCACTTGAGAATGGCCTACATGAGCCAGAAAGGACTATAGATACTTTGTAAACAAGGTTGTCTTGGCAAAGTATATGTAAGCCCTCTAGATTTCTGCGAAACTTGTGTTCTAAGCAAGCAACATAGGTTGAGTTTTCATAAGGGAACTTACCTAGCGAAGGCATGCTTGGAGTACTTGCACGAGGATTTGTGGGGGCCAGCAAATGTACAAACTCATGAAGGTAATAGGTATTTTCTATCCATTGTTGATGACTTTAGTAGAAAAGTTTGGGTTTTTATGCTTAGAACTAAAGATCAAACATTTAGCATCTTTAAAAATTGAAAAACATTAGTTGAAAACCAAACTGATAAGAAGATTAAAACTCTAAGGACTGATAGTGGATTAGAATTCTATAATTTAGAATTTGATGAGTTTTGTAGAAAGTATGGCATTCTTAGGCACAAAATAGTGAGAAACACTCCCCAACAGAATGGGGTAGCTGAAAGAATGAATAGGACACTATTAGAAAGGTGGTTAGATGTTTGTTATTTACATATGGTTTGCCCAAATCATTCTGGGGAGAAATGGTGTCCATAGCTGCTCATCTAATAAATTTAAGTCCTTCTAGGGCAATTAGTTTTAAATGTCCTTATGAAAAATGGAATGGTAAGAAGCCAAACCTTAGTTACTTGAAAGTTGTTGGCTCTGAGGCTTATGCACATAAGCCTGAAAACAAATTGGAGCCTACGTCAATTAAATGTGTCCTCTTGGGATACCAAAAAGGAACCAAAGGCTATAGGTTATGGAATAGGGAATCCACTGGAGTTAAGATTAATGTTAGTAGAGATGTAATCTTTAATGAGAATACATTTCCTTGTAAATATACTAATCAAGATGCAAGTAGTATGAGCACTCCAACAGATTTCATATGCACTGGAAATACATGGTTTGAGGTGGAGCCAACTGAAAATTCTGAAAATGTGCAAGAACCTGAACCCAAAAATGGCTATGATCAAGTACTTAATCAAAATGAAAGTGATTCAGAGGCTGCTGATCAAGGTGGAGCATTAGATGATGCTGAAATACAAGAAGAGCATCATAAGGCTTCAGAAACTGATAATCTTAAGGATTACTAGCTTGTCCAAGACAGAGAAAGAAGGGTAAGGATTCCTTCAACAAGGTATTCATATGCTCACTTGGTTTTTAGTGCTTTGGTTGCATGAAATGAGCTGAAAGAATGTGAACTAACTAGCTTTGAAGAAGCTGAGCAATCCAATGACAAAATCAAGTGGAGACAAGCTATGGAAGAGGAGATGAACTCCTTGAGAGTCAATGGGATACTTGTACCTAAGCCCAAGAACCAAAAACTAGTTGAGTGTAAATGGCTTTACAAATTAAAGGAAGGTATCTCTTCATCTGATCCTCCTAGGTTTAAGGCACAATTGGTAGCCAAAGGCTATACATAGCGTGAAGGCATCGATTTTACTGAAATTTTCTCTCCAATTGTCAAGTTTAAGACTATTAGATTAATATTATCATTGGTTGCACATTTTAATTTAGAACTTGAACAACTTGATGTGAAAACTGCATTTTTGCATGGAGATCTAGATAAACAGAAATATATGACTCAACCAAAAGGTTTTATTGATGTTCATCATCTAGATTATGTGTGTTTGCTTGAAAAATCCCTATATGGATTGAAACAGTCACCACGTCAATGGTACAAAAAGTTTGATAGTTTTGTAATTGAATCTAGTTTTGCTGGAAGTAAATATGATAGTTATTTTTATTTTATGCTTACTGATAGTATTGTTATGTATTTACTACTCTACGTTGATGATATGTTGATAATTAGTAAATCCATGTCAAAAATATGTGACTTAAAGAAAGTTTTGAATTTCAAATTTGAAATGAAAAACTTAGGGCATGCAAAGAAAATTTTGGGGATGGTTATTAAAAGGGATAGGAGTAAAAACATGTTGAAAATACAATAATCCTCTTATTTGAAAAATGCTGTTTCTAAATTTAGGTTGTCAAATTGTAAATCTGTTTCTGTTCCTTTGGCTGCTCATTATGTATTGTCTAAGCATCAATGTCCTACATCTGATGCTGAGTATATTCGAATGGAAGGTGTACCTTATGCTAATGCAATAGGAATTATCATGTACTCAAGGATTAGCACAAGGCCTGATCTGTCTTTTTCCATTTCTTTATTAAGTCGGTTTATGTCAAACCCTAGAAAAGAGTATTGGTCTACATTGAAACATCTGTTAAAATATATTAACAGTACTTTACATGTTGGCTTATGTTATATGAAAAGATATGATACACTTGATCTGGTTGAGTATGTAAATGTTGATTTTACAGGGGATAGAGACTCAAGAAGATCTACAATAGCATACTACTTCACTTTGGGAGGAAATTGTATCAGCTGGAAATCTCAATTACATCCTTTTGTGGCTTTATCAACTGCTGAAGCCAATATATTGTTGTAACCAATGCAATTAAGGAAGCAATATGGCTTAGAGGAATACTTGAAGAAATTCGAATGCTGCAAGAGGATTTAACTGTCTATTATGATACCAAAAGTGCAATACATTTGAGTAAAAAACCCTATGTATCATGAAAGGACCAAGTATGTTGATGTGAAGTACCATTATGTTTTGAGATCAGATAACTAAAGGCATTGTAAAGATTCAGAAAGTTCCTACTGAGGAAAATCCAGCGGACATAAGGACCAAAATTGTGATTGCAACCAAGTTCAAGCATTGCTTGGACTTGTTGCATATTGAAGTTGGCAAATAGGAGGCCAACAGGAGCTATGAAAGCAAATGGAATTGAAGCATGCTGCACTTGAATGGAGTTGAAGGCCAAGGTGTTGAAGCTTCAAGGTGGAGATCGTTAATGGTGAAGCTGCAACACACTTGATTGGCTCTCCTCTTCTACAAAACGGTGCTACTTTGGATGGCCTACGTGGCAACCAGCTGTGCCTCACTATGAAGCTACTCGTTGTTGTGTCTTATTGTGGAGTCCGAATATGAGCCATTGATTCAAATTGGAGATGTACCACCAGTCAATCTCTATCGTTGCTCTTTCATCTTACACCCCTGGATAAATTTCAGATGGTTGCCTCGAGACCTGCAGCAGCCTCCATCAGTCTCATCTAGGGGTTACCTTTCTTTTTCATCTCTTGTTTTGGTCTCGTTCTTACTCTGAGAATGGTGATATGAGTTTGAGACTTGTGTCTTTGTATTTGTGAGAGTGTGAATCTGAAAGAGTGTGTAAAGAACTCTATTATAGTGCAGTGAGCTCTTCCATTTGCTAGAGATGTAGCTTGGAATTTTATCTGGTTGAACCACTATAATTTTCGTGTGTCCTTTATCTTTGTGTTACTTTGTTTATGTGTTCCTTTGCCTGTTTCCTTTGATCTGTGTATTTAAGTTCTCAATTATGGTTTCTGCCTAGTTATCTAAGCTTGGTGTTGGTTTTAGTTTCAACAATTATCTTGTAATGTTAAGATTTGTAATAAATTATTATATTCATGAAATCATTATAAGATGCTTGTCATAAGCCACTTCGTCAAGGTCAAATCACATTAGTGTACACCTTTATCAAAGGAAAAAAAAAAAAGTGTACACAATATATTGTTGATCTAAAGGAGTGTATATGTTAGAGCTGTATAGCTTATAAAGTTATATAGGACCAATCAATTTATACAGATTTTCAGTTAAAAATATATATATATATTATATATTTTCACTTTTATTTATATCTAATAAAATAATACCTAACTATATACTGAGCTAAGTAGCACACCATAACATTTATAATTACCTATATATATCCATATAGGTCATTAAATAAAAATAAACATTTGTAAATATATGTATATATATATATATATATATATAATCATTGAACAGCTAAAAGTCATTGAACTCTATAAGAAATTGTTTGACTATATCTAAAAAAATCAAATAAATTGTTTGAATAACTTAACTTGACTATATATGACTATGATTATTATTTTAAATATATATATATATATAAAGAATTTTTTGAAACAATATATATCAAAATAAGAAGGCGATATTTGGACTCGACGTAGAGTTTCATACAGTCCACCTGTATTTTAAATTTTTTTCATTAATTAATTTTCCCACATACAAAGTGAAAATAATATTAACTACATCTTTAATTGACTAGTTTCCAAAATCCAACCAACCGCATCACATTTTTCAAAATTTAAAAGCAACTTTTTAAAAATTAAACTTAGTCGTGGATGCATTTTCGAAAACCAAAATCGCCACAGTTTCATCATGTCTATAAAATCCGAATGCGGTCCCAAATGCAACTGCGGTCGAGTTTCCAAAAACCACATTATCTTAAATTAATTCTATCTTGCAAATAACACAGTAATAATGGTATAATCAAGAACTTTGTTTGGTGAGATATCAAATGCCATATTGGAAATTCACTCCATATAGTTAGTTACAATGCCCATATAAGGTTTGGTTCAAGAAAGAAAAGAGAAAAGAAGCTAACTAGAACCTTATGCAATCATTCATCCACGCACTTTCATTGTTCACGTATAGCTCACATACACAAAGAAAACAAAAATGCCTTTTAACTCACATATCCTTGAACTAAAATGAGCTCATAAATGAAAAAAATGACAACCACTTGAGGAAACCAAAACTGTAGATATCGGACTTATAGGACACGTTAACAAAGTTTTTAGAGAACACTTTCAGGTGCAATTTTTCCCATTGTCCCTCTACCTTGCTGTAATCTTTGGTTGACACTGTGTATCTTTAGAACGTGAAAACTCCAGCATTTATATACTCCTTTTCTATTAAGATGACGTCACGTTGGAAAGAAGCACATGTGACATCATCTTAATAAGAGTGTTAGAGGTTTTTTTTCTTAGAAGACACAACTTGGGCTGGCAATTGTGGTGATCATGGTTCTACCACTGCATATATTGTCTTTTTAGGCCACAACCCCATCTCTTGGAGTTCCAAGATACAATGCTCTGCCGTTCAACCTTCAACTATAGCCGAATATCAAGCTGTTGCTACAGCCACTGCTGAACTATGTTGGCTCCAATCCCTGTTAAAAGAACATTGTGTTTCTCCTTCTGAATAGCATGTGGTCTACTGTTAACATGGGCACAACATATCTCTATGCTTACCTTGTTTTCCATTCGAGAATGAAGCACATTGAGATAGATTTTCATTTTGTTCATGACAAGGTTCAAAATGGCTCCCTTCATTTCTCTCATGTCTCATCTGCTGATCAGCTTGCTAATGCACTAATAAAGCCACTTTCTCGTCAACACTTTCTTCTCCTTTGGTCCAAGATTAGTGTCTCCAATACAACCACCATCTTTCAGGGGCATAATAAGAATGTAAATATGAAATACATATTTTGTCTTCTACTATTTAATTAGCTTTAATTTATAGATTATATCTTTGTAGAGTTGTCTAGTTGACCATGAGGATTATTAAGCTTAACTTTAATATTGTAATCAATGACCTTCCTTGCATAGAAAAACAATAAGTGTATATATCTTATACCAGATCAATGAGAATAGTGTGTACCTTTTCCTCTAAAACGTTACCTCTCATAAAGCCTTTTATACCTAATGGTGCCACTACATAGTTCCTTTGGAAATGTTTCTAACAAAATATTGTTCCTCATTGCACAGCGAACTTCATGATCTCCTCTAAAAAGTGTAAAGTAACATTTCTTCAATTCTCACTCGAGAGATTTCCACTCAATGAATAACAACAAGACTATAATTTTAAAGCATTAATATTTTTAACTTCCAACTTTGCATTGTCCTCGAATGAGTCCAGAAATGGTTGAAGTGGTCTCAATTTAGTAACACCCCTCACTACAATAAATTTGACCTACTATGACAAAATTTCTTGTGTCAAAACTCGATTTGTCACATATAGTATACATTTAATATCAAAAACTTGTGTTCGATTCTTATTGAAGTAGATAAAATAGTTGCAAATTAATTTTTGTCACAATTCTTTGTCATATAAAGATAATTTTTATGGAGAGAAATTTTACTATTCAAATTTGGGAATAATTTGTGACAAAATTTACTAAATTATCACTAAAAAAATTAACATTCATAGTCGACTTTGTATTAGAATATCTATGACAAATATACTTTGACATAATTTTTAATTTTTTATGAAAAAAAATAAATTTTTATTAACACAGTTACAAAATAATTTTTAATTTTTAATTTTTTATGAGGAAAAATAATTTTTTATTAACACAGTTACAAAATAATTTATCACTAATTGATATAAATAAAAAATCATTTTTTTTGGTTCCTTATACTACGTCATTTAACACTATTCTAACTCTAAACCTCTTCCTCACTCATCTCTCTTCTATATCCTCTTCAAACACAGTCCACGCCATTCTGCCATCAACGCCACCCCTCCATCCAAGCCGTCCCCCTTCCACGCCGTAACGAATCCGATGCCTTCACACCCAAATATGGCGCCGTCGAGCCGTGGTTCTTCATCCATGACTGTGATTCTTTATCTTTCTCAGTCGTCGTGCCCATTTGTGTTTGGGTAAAAGTGTAATTGTTGGCTATCAAAGACAGAGCTTCAAACCAGCGGCCAGCGTGCCCAAAATTTCCTTTTCTCCGGTGCCGCTTGATACAACCTGGTATATGATTTACTGATTTAATAATAAATTTCATATTTTTATTGTATTGGCTGTTAGGCTTTGGATCGATAAGTTTGGCGTTTGGTTAATTTGTTTCATGTAGATCATTTGTTTTTTATATTATAGTAAACTATGTCCTCTAATTTCCAAAAGCTACTTGACTTTGACCTGTAATGCACCATTATAGTTTGGTGATTGCACAAACTGGTGAATGTAGCAAAATGTTAGGGAGGGGTTAGGTTGCAGTGATGTTTTATAATTTGGAAATTAAAAATTAAGAAAAGTATGTGGCCGCTGTGGATCATTGAGACCATACATACCTGTACGAATAGTCTATTAGTAATAATAATGGCAGCCACTCCCTATAAAGCTTTGTTCTTCTTTTTTTTTTAGTTGAGAATTATATGATTTGCTTATTTGGTTTCTTTAGATGTTAGTGGTTCAAGTACATTTTGGCACGCTTGTACAATTGGGTTTTGGAAAGTATATGAAATTTTGATGTGGGTTTTGTTTTGATGGTTAAATTGAAGAATGGAGAGATGTGGTTGTTGAGCTATTACTTGTATGTCACTTGACATTGTCACGGTGAAAGATTGGTTTTTATATTTTAGCTTATTGGATAAGAGGATTATATAACCATTTCAGAAGTTTTATTAGTATAGCAATGAAGATGATAGCACCTAATTATCATGGTGTAGTTATTTAACAGTTAAGCGTGCTATAGTATATATTAATATGGAATTTGAAATAGTGGGATGTGCATGTGCATCTGTTAAGGACCTAAGGTATTATCCGGTTAGTATATTTGTAGTAGTATTGCATATACTCTTTATATGGAAAGAATTGATTTTGGCTTTGAAAAGAAAGAATATCAGATATGCTAATTCACATATTAAGGATGGTTAACTTGGACAAGTTCTTTCAGTAAAAAATCATCTTTTGTTTTCATTCCTTTTTGGGTGGTGGTGTTCTCCTTTTTTTCATTAGAGGTAAAACGATGTGATATTATTTGTTACTAACAAAAAGCTGATAAATGGAAAACAGAGGACATAAATGCCTTGTTTTAGTGTAAATTGCTTGGGTATGTGGAAAGGGTCCCAGTATATCCATAAGGAATGTTTCAAGACGTATTTGAGGATTTTTTGTAAATAAGTTAATAAGCTCTGTGAATTCTTAACATTGTTCTATTATTTTTCACTACTGTCTTTTCTAGCGTAAAAATGTGTTACCTAATAACTAAAGCTACATCAGAGTTGTTGGATTTATGTTTCTAATACATTGCTAATATTCACAGACACACTAGGCCCCAATGATATGGGCCTTAGAGAGGAAAATCAAGATGATGATAGATGGCATGGCTTTTTTGGTTTTGACAAACTAAATAGAGTTGTTCGGTGGGCTCAACCAATAACTTACTTAGATATATATGAATTTGATAGTTTAACAGTAAGCTCTACCACCTATTTAATATTCTAATGTTGTTAAGCCATTCATCACAATTATAAATGCAGTGCACAATACTTTGAAACAGACAAATCTGTTATTAAATTATCTTTTGCTTCTTTTAATTTTTGTTTCTTCAATTGTACAGCTTTCCTAAATTTGAATCATTTGGTCCTTTCATTGAATACTTGAGTTCAGTAATTTTTTGTAATCAGAGAATAATTGCAAGTTGTAGATATGCTATCTGACCTTCAACCAAAAACATTTAAAGCTCATCTGGTAACTTTCTTTGCTAGGGAAAGGGAAAAAAAAAAACTTCTTTGCTAACTGATTTTTTTATGATTTTTTTTTTGTATTTATTTCTTTAATAAATACGAGAGAGTCATAAATTGCGATAGAAATAAGAGAAAGATATGGAGAGGAAGTGGAGTAATAAAAATATAGAGAGAGAAATGATGGAAATGAGCTAGAAGATTAGTTTAAAGAAAATAGTAATTAAATATAAAAACTAAACATGAACAAAAAATAACTTCAATGGTGTTAAAAACAACCAATTTAAAATCAGTTTTTAAAGACAAAAGACAAAAATGATTACCAAACCTATTCGTACTTCACTTTTCAGGAAAACTAAAAAACAAATACCAAAAATGTTATCAAACAAGCACTTAGTTTTTTTTTTCTTTATGTTGTTGTACTGAAAGATCTTTTGATACAATTTCCACTAAAGGGTCAAGTAATTGATTTTTGTGCAGACGTGTATATTCTATTTTCCTACTTCCTCAGTCATACCACTCCATGACCATCCTGGTATGACAGTTTTTAGCAAAATTCTCTGTGGCTCTTTGCATCTGAAAGCCTATGATTGGGTTGAGCTTGCCATCATCCAGGAAGGCAAGAAATAAGGTTACTTTCCATGTCTTCTCTTTTATTTCATTTTTCAGGCATTGAACTAAAATTGATTTGGACAACATTAATTGGACTGACTTATCCAAATTCAATATTTTTTTCCCTTTTAATAGAGCTCCAATAGTTTCTCTTTGAAGACCTTTCCATTTCTAAATATTTGATAATGGATCATATATACTCTTTATAACTATGGAGTTCCAAAACAAAACTCTTTTCAAGAGATCATGTTAGTATTCCAACATAGTGGTCATGCTCAAATTATTTGAAACTTTTAGCAGAAATGAATTTCATTAGATTTAGATGTTAGCAACAAAATATTCTACGTAAAAGTAAAAATTGTGTTTTAAGAGTTAAAACACTGCTATCATGTATGACTGACTAACCATGTTATAATAAAATGTTGGCATGGATTGTCGTAAATCAAATGTTAAATCACCTACCTAAATAGCTGGGCTCATATTTAATTGGACATAGCCATTTTTACTATAAAAGAAACAGTAACATAAAATGGAAGATATCATGGTATGATTCAATCAAAATTAGCATGAAGATGGCTATTTCTGTGACTATAGAAATCTGCTTTCATGAGCAATTGATAAACTAAATTGAAAACTAGATAATTGTAATATCAATGGAGTATTGAATGGTTCATATGCCTGGTTTTTAATTCCCACATTTAAGAGGGACAATATACCTAGATAAATGATGAAAGTTTTTCTTTGTGCAGTAAGATTGTTTATGAAAATGAGTTGGAGGTTTTTTGTCTGAATAGATATCAACCCACAATGTAGTCTAATGTGTCCAATAAGCATTTGTTAATGTTCAGGAAAAGGATATGTCAGAGAAGATATGGCATGCAACCATTACATGAAAAACTTTGATGTCGGCCACATCCCATTGAGGTTACCTAGGGCAAAGCAGTCGCTAGCAACAATTAACAAGAACTTTTCTACTTTGGCCTTCCGCAGATGGGACTAGGACATAGATTAGCTATTGTGAGTGTTCTAATTTTTGTTACACATGGAACATAGTATTTTAGGTATTGCATATAGTATGTTTTAATTTTGAAAAGTTTTTGGCCCAGCGGTAATGTTGAGGGTATATCTTCCACCAACTTGGGTTCGACCAGGTCTGGTTGCCCAGCTGGATAGACCAGCTAACCCCCACCAAAAAAAAGAAGAAAAAACAGACTAAATTTGGCAACATACTCTTTAATTAGGTATTAAGGTATTATGCAGTCAATTAAACCTGCAAAAGCTTAGTATATATTTTGAGAAGGCAGTGATATGTAATGGTTTAGTATGTACAGTATAGAAATATGAGATAATTTTTTATGGAAGCATCGATTTTGAATGATATGCTTCAGTGAAAAATTATGTTTTCTTTGTGCATATTAACATTTATGAGCAAATATTGTAAGTGCTACATTATTTGAACATATGTATTTTATATGCAATGTGAAATGAAAATTTCATTTGTTACCGATTATAATGGTGTGCAGAGGTTATGATTATATTATAAGTTACATGCATGCTTAATTGAACTCTCAATCCAATCAGTGTCAAAATATCAAAATAAGCATGATAATATTAAAGGATAGTGATAAATAAATGCGGCAACTAAAGGATATTGTCAATGTACATAATGTAAAGAATTTGTCAAAAAAAGGCAGTAATAATGAAGTAATGAATGATGAAACAAACAGTGACAAATATTTATCATTAATATCCTACAGTGACAAAATAACTATCACAATATCCTATAATGACGAAACAAATAAGGTCACTGTATTATCAGCTCATAGTGAAAATTGTTTGTGTCAATTAAAATTTTGACACTAATATTTTATGTGACAATTTTATTTGTCATTGAAAATTAAAAAACTATCACAATATTATACTGTGACGAAATAGAAGGGGTCACTGTATTATTAACTTATGAATAGATGTTATCTGTGTCAATTAAAAATTGACACTGAATATTTTATGTGACAATTCTAATTATCACTGACAGTTAATGTTACAAACGTTATCTATGTGACAGACACTTTCAGTGTCAACAACCATTGTTACAGTTATATATCGTGATAATATTACACAATGTCACAAATAATATCAGTGACAAAAAATATTTGTCACGGTGACATTCCGTGTCAACAGTACAATCCGTCACAAAAACCCATATTGTCATAGGAAGGCAAAGTTTGACTAGATTTTAGGATGCAATTAGTGACAAATAGCGTGGTTTCAGTGACAAATTTTAAACCTTATTGTGATAAAAATTCTTGACACAAAAGACCCAAGATTCAGTGACAGTAATAAAGTTGTCATAGTATAGTGGGCATCAGCGACGATTTCATTTTTTATCACGAAAGTAGAATTAGTATCTGCTTTTTTGTGTCAACACAGTGACGGTCGATTGTTGTCATAGAGTTAAATATAGTGGCAAAAATTAGGGTTGAGTGACAAATTTACATTGCTATAGTAGGTGAGAATTGTTGCAGTGACTCTCTTTCAATCCATGAGCAAAATGAAAACAGAGCTGTTAGGGTAATCTAATCTTAGCCCATTGAAACTAATGATAAAGAGGATTATTGGGTGATTGAAATAATATTTTACCCAAAAATCATCTGTTGTAGCCTGATTGAGTCCCTAAAACTAAGCTTCTAATTCCCGGCCTTCTGCCAAAAAGTTCAAAAACTTTGTCCACTGACTACTAGCGTGAAGTGGAATTGATCATTGTTGTTAAATATATAAATTATACAAACACATTTTTTAATAAACCCACAATGAAATTGCATCCAAAAGACCAATATTTGTATATATATAATTTTTTTTTTCTTTTTGGTTCTAGCACCTATTGTGGAGTAGGATCGTAGATAGTGGATGATCATTTGCATTTTTTAATGAAAGTGGATGATCATTAGCTAGTTTGTAATTAATTAATGGTGATGATTCGTGGCCTAGTATGACCCACGCGGCTTAAATATATTCTATTGTGAAATGGATGTTGTTAAAAAGAAACAAACCGATATGTTGTTGGTATTATTTATTTTATTAAAATAAAGATTAGTAAATCTTAATCCTTAACAGAATGATTGATTTAATTGTCTATAATTTTATTAGGAAATGGACTCATAGTTATGCCAATTCAAAAGAAACTCTCTATAAATTCCTAGAAAACACATGGAAACAGAGCAAGTAGTTGAGATTTTAGATGGTTCTACCATACATATTTAAATTCTTCATCTAGCTAGGAACAAGTTATTGGTTGTGGTTCTGATCATCACGGAACGGTAATTTACTTGGAATCGTTCCTCTAAAATCTTCTGATAAAATTCATATATTTATATATATATATATATATATATATATATATATATATATAAGTCTAATAATAAAGAATTAGGAAATCAAACCGAAGTAGGAAATTGAAGCAGACCCTGATTATTAAAATTTCAGGAATTAATAAACATTAGTAAATCTTAGTCATTCTCAACAGGATAATAGATTTGCTTATAATTATAATAGGAAATGGAATCATAGTTATGCCGACCAAACTCCATAAATTCCTTAACAAAGCAAAATTAAACACAGAGCAAGCAGTGGAGATTTTAGATCGTTCTAATCAAATTCTCTGTATAGGAACTGTCAAAGAATTCAGGTTCTCATAAGTTACGTCATCGTTCTTCTAAACTTTGTAGACAAAACTCATGCTTCTCTCTTTGTATATATGCAATTAATATAAAAATTAACTGAAGTAGGAAATTATAAAGCAAGCCTTGATTAGGAAACTAGAGCAAAATTAACAACTGAGTGTAATATTCTTCGATCGCAGGTGGTGGAATAATGTCAAGGAACTTGAGGAAGTTGATGCAGTTAGGTCGTGGGTCTTATGGGACTGTCCACTTGGCCGTACCCATCTGCCCTCCTTTTTCTACAAAAGCATGCATAGCTGTGAAGTCCTCCATGCTCGAGCACTCATCCACTCTCCAAAAAGAAGATAGGATTTTGCAATGCTTATCCAGTTGTCCAGAGATCGTTCATTGTTACGGCAACGAACTAAGCTTTGAAAACGGTCGCAGAGTCTACAATTTGCTTCGGAATATGCATCGAGGCAGCCTATTCGACATGATACAATCTTATGCGTGAAGTATACCCGAAAGCGTAAGGTGAAGATATACACCAATGATATTGAAGGGTCTTTGTTGCATCCACCAAAAAGGCTACGTTCATTGCGATCTAAAGCCTGAAAATATTCTAGTCTTTGTTAATGACCATGGTGTTAAGCAGCTAAAGATTGCTGACTTTGGATTGACAAAAGAACCAGGCAGAAGAAGAGACCAACAGGTTCAGTTTGGGAACTCCAATCGCATATTAATCATTCGTGTTCGGAGAAGTCGGCCGGGTTGGATATATGGTCTTTGGGATGCATTATGATGATGATGATGATATGTGGAAAGCTACCATGGTCATGGTTGAAAAGGCACTACAAGAAATTATAACATCTGTGACAAAATTAATTATGTCACAATTGGATTTGTCACAAAAAGTATATATTTAGTGACGAAAACTTATATTCGACACTGATTGCTGATGAGGTAGATAAAATAGTGTCAAATTGATTTGTGTCATAACACATTGTCACAGAAAGTGTTATTTTTTTAGAGGGAAATTTTCCCGCGTAATTTTGAGTGCAATCTGTGACAAAATTTATTAAATTGTCACTATAACAAGCTCCACTTATTGGTTAAACAAGTCATATATTATTTGTGACAATAAATAGATGACACTGTTTGGTTGAACCTCAGTTTTATTACCCAAAAAGTAATTAAAATATAAATTTTTTTTTTAATTTTCCTTTACGTCAAAACGACGCCGTCTTGGTATGGGAAAACTTCAAAACACAAATACAATCTACCCCCAAATTTCATGTGTACAGGATTTTTGGAATCTCATTGTCTATATCTGATCTCCATTGAATCCATCATCACATTCAATCACCGGTAAATTTCCGTCTTCAAGCTTCTTGTTCTCCATTTGTATTGCTTTTCCTTTTTAGATTGGGGCTTGAATGATGCTATGTTTTTTTAGGGTTTGCAGCAACACGGGCACTTTATTATCGGTGAGAGTTCATCGCTTTCCAAGGTACTTGCCAAATTTGATTCGTTTTTGTTTTATGAAATTCATAGTTCTCTGGGTTATTTAACTTTTTCCATCCTGTAGTGCCAACTCAATTTCTCTGCTTTCAAATGCATGTGTTTGTTTCCATCCTAGTGCCACTCGTGTTTCTCTGCTTTCAAATGCATGTTTTGTTTCCATCTGAATGCAAAGCTGCAACTATTACCACCTAAATGACACGCTGCATAAAAAGTTAAAGGAATTGTGGATACATGGAGTTTGCAGCCATATTCTAAAAAAACCAAACAATGAGAGTGATCCAACTAAAAGAAGAATGACAAAGTTCAAAATTATTAAAGTGGATATAGTCGGACAGTAATAAAGTGCAAAATAAAGTTTTTTCTTTTTCATAATTAACCCCTGGCTAGCTACGTATCTATCCAAGTTACGTAAGGCAAAGACTTTGATTAACTATAAGTTATGCAAGGGATATGGAGACACTTAGTAACACATCTGTCCTCACAGAAAGATAGAGAGAGAGACTCTTAATCCACCAAATCATAGATTGATTATATATTAAAGTCCCAATTATTTTCTTCACTATAAAGATAACATGATTATTATCTCTAAAAAATTTGTTTATGGTTATTCTCTTGAAACGAGTACTTACCAGTTGAGACAAGTATTTGAAACTTTGTTTATGGTTGTTATTCTCTTCAAACTTTGTTAGAGGATTTGAAACCCTCTAGCTTAATTACATATTTATGTATATATATATATATAGGGTCTGTATATAGTTGCTTCCAAAGAAATTGAAAGAAAAAATTAATAATAATAATAATAATAATAGATAGATGCTGTCGGGTAACATGGTGGAAATGTGGGCTTTGGAATTTTCATCATTTTAAAGTTGCCTCAATTGGACAAGCAAAGCACAAATACCATCCAAGATAATCTGGTCTCAAGCATGGTGAAAGTGATGCACCACCCAAAAAGTAAACATGGCAACATCAAGCTTTTGACTCTCCTTCTTATTATTTTATAATTTTATATGCTTATAGTAATGCATTACAATCCTATTTTCTTCTACCAACTACTCTTCTCTTTTCTTTTTTCTTTATTATTTTATTATTATAATATATTGCATATACGTCTTGCACTTGGTCTTGGTCTTGGTGGTGTTCTTAAATTCTATATAACCCTCCGTCCTCAATTCATTAAAAATGTCTTTTACTTTTGGTGCAATGGATTTTATGAGGTATATATATATATATATATATATATATATATATTAGCACGAATTAGTACACTTGCAATTCTAATAACTTACTTTCCTAATATTTTATATATGTCTATATATATGATGATGAAATTTAACTTTGTTCAACTTTATATTTGATGTTTGTTCTCAATTATATAATCTCATGTCATAATTCTATAAAATGACACAGATAAGGATAATTTATGCAGCCCAATTGCCCATCATCTTTTTGTTTTTTTTCTTCGTACCAATTTTCTTCCAGCTTTTTTCGATCATCTTCTACTTTGTTCATGATATAGAACAAACTACACCCATTTCTCATTTCTGGGATGCATTTGTGGCTTACTGTCTACTATAGTTTGTGTATTTATGTGCTTTTGTGTATTTGGGTGCAACTAATTTTAGTGAATTTGTTTTGTTTCCATGATCAATCATAATGTGAAAAAGACACATATTTTACAGAGTACTTGTTTTTTCTTTCTTCTTCCCAACTTATTTTTAAATGTAAAAGAAGGCTTGGTTCAAAGCTTGCTTGTTTTTATTTTGTTGTCTAAAAAAAACCATAAAAATTTGGATATTCTATATTACTGAGATGTTATGATGGTATGGAGATAATAGATGTTACTCAGATATTTATGATAGTATTGTTGATTCTTTCTTTTTTATTATTGATCAAGAGTGTGCCATGCGTTTGATTTTTTGTAATAGTGTTTGATTTTTTGTAATAGTGTCTATCACTCAGTGTTAGCTGTTTTTGAGAAACTGGTTATATCTATATTTGCGAATGCCCACTTTTGCTTACGCGGTTTGACAATGAGGATTACAAATGGATCGATGAACATATATTAGTTGGGTTTTATTCATGATGGTTTTTTGGGCTACAAAATCATTTTGTTTCATTCTATATATTTGCATATAGTAAATTAGGATCCAATTTTATTTACTTTTTCATAATCTGAAAATGTTCAACATTGTTTAACACTTTTGATTTGTCATTTTTAGGAGTAGATGTGACCATTCTTATTTTCTATGTATTTGTGGCTTGATGTTGTGCTTTGAAGTGCATGTCCAACATGTAAACCTAAATCATTATATATATATATATATATATATAATATCCCCTTGAGTCACATAAAGTTCAATAATTGTCCCTTACTATTTTTTGTTATTGTTTACCAACACAGCCCTTTACAGTAATCCTTCAAATCTCATCTAAATTTTGTGCTATTATTTTTAGATATAAATTTTGTACATTTATTTTTTGCTAATACTATGAGCTTCAAATGGTGACACGTTTATTTTAAAGGCTAAGCTAATGATACTTGTGCATTGTTTGGAACTTTCATTAGATAGCTTTTTTGTAGATTCCATTATTTGTTTGTGATGGTTTCAGTTATGTTGTTTGCATTAATTGTTATTCTATTTGTTGGGAAAATCACTTCTTTTATAATTTACTATACTTGGTAACTATGCTTGTTTTAAGATTTATTATTATGGCTATATGGGGCTTTTTGTGCTTAATTTCTTAACTTTTTCCTCCTTGTTCTTTTGAATTCCATTTGTAACCTGATCATGATTATAAATAAATTAATATTTTTCATTTTTATCTATATAAATTTATCTGCAATGCTTTCAATTTTGAATTTTTGTAGGTAGGTTATTCATATACTTATGCAATTTTTATTAACATCCATTGATCTTTTATAATAGTTGAAAATTGACAGTATGGATAAAAGTTGGATGCATCTTGGGAGTCGATTAGACTCCAGATATGCTAATGGTGTCAATGAGTTCATAAAGTTTGCCATAGATCACATGGACATAGGCAGAAATACAATTCGTTGCCCATGTTACAATTGTAATAATTTTTCTTGGTTTCTGCCTGAGCAAATTCGAGATCACTTGCTCATCCATGGCATTGTAAGGTCATATGAGCCATGGCGATATCATGGTGAGCTGTCCTATACCCCTAATGTTGATGCTCCAATCATGGAAGACATTGATGACAATGATGATGAGGAGATAAATGGGGTTGGATATGCAACTTGGGAGATGTTAGAAGAGTTGAACAATCAGGAGATTTTTCAACATTGGTCAAATGCATCTACATCTAATTCTTCTACAAGTGATGTCCCCCTTCAACCAAATACATTTGCAAACTTGTTTAGGGATGCAACGCAACCTTTGTACCCTGGTTGTAAGGTATATAAGCTGTCATTCATTGTGAAGTTGCTGCATTTGAAGATAATTAATAAATGGACAAATAAATCCTTTACGATGCTACTCGAGTTGCTTCAACATATACTTCCCACATGCATCCGCCCCTCGAATTATTACAAAGCTAAGCAAGTAATTCGTGATTTAGGACTCAAGTATGAGAAGATAGACGCATGCAAGCATGATTGTGTCTTGTTCCGGAATAATTTGGCTGATTTAGATTCATGTCCTATATGCAAATCTCCTAGGTACAAACCTGGTTCAGAAAATAAAAACAAAGTTCCTCAAAAGGTTCTACGTTATTTCCCTTTAACACCTAGGTTGTAAAGGCTGTTTATTTTGTCCAAAACTGCATCAGATATGAGGTGGCATACAAATATGCGTGTGAAAGATGGGATTTTGAGGCATCCAGCTGACTCAGAACATTGGAAAGACTTCGACCAATAGTATCCTTATTTTGCTAGTGATCCACGAAATGTGAGCCTTGGTTTAGCAAATGATGGCTTCAATCCTTTTAATAATATGAGTACCTCTTATAGTATGTGGCCAGTCTTTATAGTTCCATACAATCTACCACCATGGAGATGTATGAAGGATTCTTTCCTTATGTTGACATTGTTAATCCCAGGTCCTAAGGCTCCAGGTAATGAAATTGATGTTTATCTTCAACCACTGATTGATGAGTTAAAGGATCTATGGGATAATGGTGTACAAACATTTGATGCATCAATGAACAATCTCTTCCAAATGCGAGCCGCCCTTTTTTGGACCATTAATGATTTTTCAGCATATGGTAATCTTTCTGGATGGTGTACGAAAGGTAAATTAGCTTGTCCTGTATGTAATAAAGATGCATCTTCCCATTCATTGAAATATGGGAGAAAGATTTGCTATATGGGATATCGTCGGTTCTTACCTATAGATCATAAATGGCGCAATAGTAAACGATTTGGTGCTAGGGAGCATAGATTGCCCCCGAAATTATTGTTCGGAGATGATGTTGTTGACCAACTCAATGGTTTCACACAACCAAATTTTGGAAAGGCACTTGATGGGGCTAAGAAGAGGAAACGTGCTTCTATCTTGTTCAATTGGACCAAAAAGAGTATTTTTTTTCAGTTGCCATATTGGAAAGATCTAAAAATTCGTCATAATCTCGATGTTATGCACATTGAAAAAAATATCTGTGATAGTATTATTGGAACTATTATGAACATTGAAGGAAAAACAAAAGACACTTTGAAATCTCATCTTGATTTGGAGGATATGGGCATTATGCGTGACCTACACCCAATACGGAGGGATGGAGCTATTTTTTTACCGTCGGCATGTTATATGCTTAATCATGCAGAGAAAAAGAGCTTATATGAATTTCTAAAGTCAATAAAGCTCCCTGATGGATATGCCTCTAATATTTCAAAATGTGTCAATTTAAATGAGTACAAAATTATTGGACTAAAGAGTCATGATTGTCACATTCTCATGGAAAGGTTGCTACCGATTGGTTTGCATGAAATTTATGCAATGATGTGTGTAAAGCATTGATTGATCTATGCTTCTTTTTTAGAGAGTTGAGTGCAAAAACTTTAAACTTGAATGCTGTACAGCAACTAGAAAACAATATTGTTGTTATACTTTCTAAGATGGTGACATTATTTCCTCCTTCCTTCTTTGACGTAATGGTGCATTTAATAGTTCATCTTCCACGTGAAGCCATCGTTGCTGGTCCTTGCCAATATCGTTGGATGTATCCATTTGAGAGGTAATGGTTCCAACGTCTATATTGCAACATTACTAAACATTGTTGTTCAGTTTATTTCAATTGACCATTACAACATGTGTTGTAGGTGCATGCACAATCTAAAGAGTTATGTTCGTAATAAGGCTTATCCGTATGGTCAGCTTTGAGGATACATTGACAAAGAATGTTTGACATTTTGCTCTATGTATTTCGATGACATTGAGACTACATTCAACAGACTAGAAAGGAATTATGATGGTGATGATTGTGAAAGTTTTAGTGAATTATCAGTTTTCACTCAAAAGGCTCGTGGAATAGGAGGATCCAAAGTTGAGGATCTTCATATTAGTAAATGGGCAAGATTAAGGTGGTACATATTGAATAATTGTGCAGAAGTTCTCCCATATTTATAGTAAGTCATATTCTTCCATCTAAGCATTGCATTTACATGTTGATTTGTAAATGTACATCATCTATGTTAAATATACACATGGTGTTTTATTCATATATGTAACTTATGTCACTGGAAATCATGTAGTGAACATAGCAAAGAACTAGAAAGTCAAAATGCAACAATTATTTCTAATAAGCAGCGGATAAAGTTCCCTAGATGGTTTCTAAAACGTGTAAGTCTTGTGGTGGACTAATTATTAATATATATATATATATATATCTATATATATCTATTAGACTATTATTTGGAAATTCTACTAATTAATACATTTGGGTGATTGTGTGCAGCTCATTCAATTGGAGTCGGATGGGAATGTTGATGGTATTGATGAAATAAAAAAATTAGCAAAGGGACCCGATAGAAGAGTTATTAGATATTCTGCTTGCATTGTTAATGGCCATAGGTTTCATACAATAGAACGTGATTCACTTAAAAAAAACTTAAAATAGTGGAGTTGTTGTCAAAGGAGAGCATGATGGAGCAGAAATAGATTTCTTTGGTGTTCTTAATGATGTAATTGAGTTGTCTTATTTAGGTCGTAATAAAGTCATGATGTTCAAGTGCGATTGGTGGGACATTGGACATCGAAGTAAAATTCATATAGATGAATATGGTTTCTTGAGTGTGAATGTGTCAAGGACTTGGTATAATGATAATCCTTATATTATTGCAAACCAAGCTGAGGAAGTTATTTATCTCCCCGATACAAAGGTAGGAAGACATTGGAGAGTTGTTGAAAGGGTACAGCCAAGGTATATTTATGATGCACAAGTTATGCAAAGGAAGGGAGATGCTGTAAAAGAGCCATTTCAACAAGATTCGAACTGCAATGATATTGACAATGATGCTGCTATTGACAACATGGATGACATATATATTCATATAGATGCATATAATAATGTGCATTTAGATGATTTGTGATCTACTGGTAACAATGACAATGAAAATGAACAACTAGATTTATGGTAACAGTGAATGAGATATGTACTAAACATTTTCTTTTTAAAAACAAAAGATGTATCGGCCCACTCACTTATGTAATGTGTCATTGATTATTGACTGACTAATATTGTTATTTATCTACCATTCATGATTGCTTATGTTATTTAGTTATTCCTAATGTTCTGCATTGTACAGCTAGGAAATTATATGCATGTTTGTGCACTAATATTATATATTGTTGATTGCAGTAATATGAAAGTTATTTTCTTGATTGATAGGTACTGTTGATTCAACATGCCTCCAAAACTACGCCAAAAACTTCACATACGTGGAGGGAAGGTGGCAATTAGAGTGTCGCCAAGGAAAGTAAATCAACGAACAGCAGGTTCCACACTTATCGATTATTCATAATAAAAATGACCCCACAGTGAGAAAGTTGTTCTAATTTTATTATATATTTTACCCATGAATACCATATGGTTTGTTTTACTTCAACTCATAATACTATAACTTCCTTCAACTCTATCTAGCCTCCCTACTTATTTAATTTCCTTAAACTGTATATTGCTTACAAAGCAATAAAAAGAACTATAAAAGTTCCGAGTTCTGGTTCATCATTGATATGAGACGGAGTATAACTCTTTTAGATAATTCAAACACTGAGTACATAGTTGGATGATGGAAGAAAATAGGAGCCTGATTTCAACAATTCTTTTATCCATTGCAGTAATAAACCAGTTATTTTATAGTTTATTGAATATTTACTTACATACAATGATTACTCTGTCATAGGAAAAAGAAAAGGCCAGAGTCTGTTACCCACTAAGACTTCTCCGCGGAAAAGGGTAAACGTTAGACTAGTTGGAGCAAGGGAAGTTGTAGGAGATAGTCAAGAGAGAGCTGAAGAAGTTGCTGCTCAATCACAAGAGATTCAACCAACAGAAAATGCTCGTAACGAGCATGAATTACCCATTAATGAAGGTAAAGATGTCACCTTCTGAATAACTAAAGAATTTATGAAATCTAAAATTAATGCTGCCATGTTAGCATTATTCCGATGAAAGTGTTATTCCCATGTTGTTCTTAATAAATTCTTTATAACTTTTTTTATTATTAATATTGACTTGTTAGTGGTATTATTTAAAGAACAGTTGGCATTAGCACACAATGATTCATCTATCATTTATATATATATATATATATACATATATTTTGTTTATAGAAATTAAATAGTATCGTGTTAGTGAATGAGAGTAAATTTGTAGAATTTACAATATGGACATTTATATGTTTCATACATTTTTTGTTGAATAAACCCTCTTAAACTTCTTCAAGTCCTACTCGCTCCATATACAAAACAGCAGCATATAATTTTGCTTTCACATAATTTTATTCACATGTAATTTATGTATAATAGCATAGTAACCTCAGTTGAAATTAGCAGGGCACACACAGCAAACAGATGAAGATCAAACAATACATGCACAACAACCAGAGGAAGTTGAATCAATACATGCACAACAATCGGAGAATGAGGGTCCAGGTTCTGAAATGGACAATATGGGTAATTACATGTTACTATTTTTTGTAGAGGGCAATTGAATAATAATCATCCCATATGGTGTAATCCGTGAATTATTTTGTTTTCTATTTGTTTTGTTTTATTGTATTATTTAGAAGTACCAATGGGTGGTACAAATACACGTGGGAAAACAAGAGGACTTAAATTAGCAAAGAAGAAACTACCTAGAGGAAAATGTTCGTTGAAGCCCCCACATGTAATTCGGTTTGTAGGTAAATATTCTACAGAATTTACCACGAGGTTGGAGTTTCATAGGTCTCATGCACCACTTGTGAAGGATTGGAGTGATGTAGATAAGGAAGTTAAAAAGGATATGATAGAATACTTATAGGTAACATCATACTTATATTGTTGGTTACTTTGAAACAAAGTAAATCATAAAGTATTATCGACTTATGCTATTACTATTTGTAGGAGTCATTTGAATTTCATGAAGATGTGTATACCATGAGTGCAATTGGATAAACAAATGAGAAGAAGCTTTAGGTCTTGGAAATACAGTTGATGAGAGGATAAAAAGTAAACCAATGAAGGGAATTTGGCTGCAATGAAACCAGACCATATAACAGAGGAACAATGGATGGCATATGTGCATCATATCACATCAGAGGAATTTGAGGTTAAATTGGTTCAAACTTTTTTAGTAATTTATATTAAGTTAATTTGGAATATAAATATACGCCCTACCTAAATTAGAAATCCTTAAGTTTGTGGATTAATATGTCCAGCATTACATGATGTTTATTACTTAATACTATAAGGTTGCTAATTGTTTAAATTTTGGTCTAAACACTCTAGTAGCATGGAGATATGAAGTCATAATACGATAAGAACTACATGTGATGATTAATATGCTGTCTGTGATTAGTAAATGATTAAAATGAATAATAAGGCTCATCTATATGTCTATGTTTTAAAAAAAATGCATTATATTTATATAGAATCAGCCTCAAAGTGCAGTTCCTTACATGTTATTCACATTACATGACCAATATGCCTATTTACTTATCACTATTTAAGAGTTAATTATACAAAAGAAGCATGAATTGGTATGTTGGTTAATATGATAGAAAAGAAGCAGTATAAACAAGACCAACAGCGAAGCTGCGAGGATAAATCATTGTGTTGGCACGAAGTCAGTTGCACGATTGATTCATGAAAAGAAAGCAGAGGTGGACTTTAAAAATTATTACATTTTCATTACGATATGCACTTGGTACTAATGATAATACATATATAGCAAGTATATATGTTTACAAAGTAGTTTTATATTTCGTAATTATGTTCGAGCATGTTTGCAGGAAGTATAAGAAAATGATGCTGAAATTGATAAGATTCAATTATTTTATGACACTCATTTTAGTAAGAAAAAGAATTAGTGGCTAGATGAAAGATCGAAAGTCATATATGTAAGTTAATTGTTAATTTGAATTATGTAAATGTCTAAATCAATACTTAAATATACTTTATTACTAAATTATAATTACTAACATGTGATCTAAAATTAATTTTTAGGATCGACTTGTGGAGCTTAGAGACTCAACTTCTCTTGGTGTAGATGAGATATTTATGCTGGTCCTACCATCAAAATCTGCAACATTCAGAGGGATTGGTGTTATCCCTAAATCAACCAGATCTCGTGCAAGTGAAGAAGTGGCTGCATTGAGAAAGGAATTACATGAGTGCAAGGCAAGGGAAAGGGAAAACAATGCTGCTTACTTGGAATCGTTGAAGAAGAATCCGGAATTAGAATGTAGGATTGCTTCAATGGAAAGTAGACTATCAATTTTAATAGAGATGCAAGAGAAGCGGTTTGACTCCTTAGAAAAGGAGCTGGGACCTGAAAGTGGGTATTTTGAAATAGTAAATGGAGATAGCTCCCACTAAGGTAAAGTGAGATAGAAAATATATGATTATAGCAGTAATTATAGTTTCCTAATTGAATAGTAGTGGGTGGTAATATGTTGTGTTTAATGTTTGCAGGTTGATATGGACAATATTTAGTGCAGGTCTTTTTGGATACACATGAAACAATATCTTATTAGGAATTTTGGGAAGATCCAGTTGCAACATGGCATTTAAATAGGTATTTATGTAGTTAATTAGACATGCAAACACTTAGTATATATTTTGACAAGCTACTAGGACATCTAATGGTTTCCAATGTGCAAGATGGATAGTAGTGTAATTTTTCATGGAAGCATATATATCTATATGGTTCAATGAAAAATTATGCCTTTTTGTGTATATTAACACCTAAGTTGCAGATTTTGTAAGTGTTCCAACACTTTGGACAACTTTAATATTTTACCTACATTATGAAATTAAAATTTCATATGTTATTGAGTATAATATTTGTGCATGGGTCATGTGATTATATTATAAGTTATATAATGTAAAGCTATCTATTAAAGTTGTAATAATGGAATAATTAGTGATGACACCAACAGTGACCATATAACTATCACAATATCATACAGTGACTAACAAACATCGTCACTATATTGGTGAATTCAAAATGAACTTATTTGTGTCATTCCAAATTTCGACACTGATGCATTTGGTGACGATTTTAATTATCACTAAAAAATTATAACTATATCACACAATGACAGATCAAACGGGGTCACTATATTAACAACTCATAAGGAACTTTTTTGTGTCAATTGGAAATTTGACACTGATATATTATGTGACAATTGTAATTGTCACTGAAAAGTTAAAAATATCATAACATCATATAGTGACGACAAAACACAGTCACTGTGTTATAAACATTTGTATGAATCCATTTGTGTCAACCGAATAATGGACACTGAAATGTATTTGTGACAATACTATTTGTCACGGACAGATACTTGTAGTGGCAACAAGCATTTGTCACTGTTACATGTTGTGACAATATAGACAATGTCACAAAACAAATTTTGTGACAAGCAATAATGTCACACATGTTTAATGTGACAAACGTATAATGGGTCACAAATACAATCACTGACAAATATAGTTGTCACAATAACATTTTGTGTCCTTAATAATATTGTCACTGAAACTCGAAGTTTGACCGGAATATAGCATAGAATCAGTGACAAAACTAGTGGATATAGTAACAAATTTTAATATTTACTGTGACGAAAATTGTTGACACAAAACTCATCAGAACCAGTGACAACATAAAAATTGTCACAGGAAAGTAATAATTATTGATGAAAAATTAAGTTGTCACAGAAATAGAATTAGTGGCTAACCTACAGTGACGACGTTGTGACAATAAATTTTTGTTGCAAATATATATACAGTGACAAAAAATGGCCTTTAATGACAAATTTCGGTTGTCACAGATGTTAAAATTTCTTGTAGTGAGGGATAGTTTTGTTTGTTGGCTTGCTTTGAGCAATGAGGAACCGGAGCTGTATTTGCCACAGAATATGTCTGAGAGCGGGAAGGATTTCTTAAGGATCTCAGAAAGAGATGGACGGCTAAGATGTTGTTGAATCATCCATTCGCTGTTGAAGGACATATCTTGGGTTTGTTGGAGCAAATGCGTTGCTCTAATAACTTTTGACACTGTCTCTTACACGCACGCACGTCTTGGTCTGGAAATTGATGCATGGACTCAAAGAGATTCAGTTTTTTATTTTTTATTTTTCCGGTCGGATTTCTTGTAGTTCAAGAAACTATTTTGTTTAATTTGTCTCGTGCAAGAGACGTGTAATACATTTTCTTTTTTGTTTTTGAATGAATGATTGAATTTTATCAAAAAAGAAAAAGAGAAAGGAAGAGAGATGATGATAATGGATTTAGGTAAATGCAATATCTGTGGATGTGCATATTTGTGTCTTTTTATTTTAGGACTTCTAAAAGCAGCACATATTTCTATTTGGAACCGGAAGAGAACTATAAAATTAAACAATTTGATTTTAATTTTATTTGTAGCTACAAGTCTACGGAATAGCATTGCGGGTATTTATTGGAATGATGAAATTGCAAGTTAAAATCATTTCTTCCAATAACATACTTTATATGTTCTCGTTATTTTCAAAATAGGATACATTAAATTTAAATTTAAATTGGAATTTGGAAATCAAATTTAAAACACTAAAAGAATATCATATTATAAAATCAGAGGGAATTACAATTGAAGCCAGGAAGACGAAACTTATCAAGCAACCAGCCATGAATTAAAAACCCTCTTAAGGATTGAAGAAAAAAATTATTATTTTTTAGTGAGACATTCAATAGAAAAACATAAACTTCTTGTCTTATAATAAATTGCGGTCTAATTAATTGTCTGCTACAAAAAAATTACTAACTCTATATTGTCTTTCTCATGCATTATACCACAAACACGTATTGAGATATGTTGTCCCCTACATAAAATTTGTAAATAAATTAAGTGCGTAAGCTTAGCAATTTAGCATTATTGATATTGTATTTTAAAAATAGAGAAAGAGGGAGAAGAAAATAATGAAAAGATGATTGACAAAGACGATCATCTAATAAAAATAATAATTGAATTATTTCTAATATGTTATTTTGTTGTCTTATGATGATGAAGATTATGACAACAAACCATGAAACATAGCGTTAACAATAACAATGGCAAACATGTTTACTGTTGCCAATTTTTTTACAGAAACCTCCTTTGGTACAACCTGAAATGCAATAGGTCCAGCATTTCCCATCAGGTAAAGTTTCAGAACCATGTGCGTCATCCTTCCCTGGTATACAGTGTTTCAGTTGAGTGTAGTCTTGACAACATGTTGAATTTTGACCATTTGCTTCCTTACATCCTGATCATTAACACAGACATAATTAAACCAACAAAAAAAATAGAATTAATATATAAACTTTTATATGAACAATTAATATCTATATTTATACATTTTTTCATAACAAAAATATGATATGTATATTATATATTATACGCATACTGATATGATTTGAAGTATGTCATTATTAACATATACACTTTTATGATTAATGTATAACACTCTGACTCTATGGGAAAAAATAAAAGTTAAAGTAACATAAACAGAATAGGCACAGCTCAATATACATAAGACCAGAATAAACTTATTTTTTTCAGACTATTCCAGCCAACTTCAATTCCCATTAGACCAATATTAGGTCATTGAGAGGTATAATAAAATCATATTTAAATACAAACCTATGGAAAAGATGAACAAGAGGACCATCAACATTGACACAACTTTGACTGAGGCCATCTTTTTCCTTTCAGAAACTTGTAAAATAAAAAATAAAATAGGGATTGATCGATGAAATTCAATGGGGAATGCGATGATGTATTTATAGTAGAAGAAGCATGAGGCATGCAAGCATGGAAACGAAAAAATAATTAATTACGAGGAATTAAATTAAGGAATGTTGCGAATGCCAAGGCTTTTTATGCTTTACTTTCCGCTTTTTCACTATTTATTATTACTTTCTTACCCTATTTACAAATTCAATAAAATAAGCAATTGAATACGTGATATATTTTCCCAGTTTCCTTCTTCATATTATTCTTTACTCTTCATTAATATTCTTTGTATTTATTTCTTTATTCATTTTCCTCACGTAGAGTTCCAGTAGTCTATTAGTATATTCGTGTGTAATCATGTTTTAATTCAATATACAAGTTATTACTCATTCAAAATAAAATTAGGTATTCTCATCTTAGAAAATTGAAAGGAAATTAGAAATAAAAAAATTACATATATATATATAGAGAGAGAGAGAGATAGAGAAATGCTATGCACCCACAATAGGAGGGGATGCTATGGATCCCACTTGTAGAATTTTTTTAACTTAATTTAATATTTTATTTTAGTTTAATTTGACATTTAATATAATTTTAGATGTATGATAATTATTAATATTAAAATTTTATTAATTTGAAAATTTAAAATAATAAAATAGTTTTTTACACTTCAATTTAATTTTTAATTCTTAAATAGACAAGAATTATAATTTTCATTTGTTTTGTTTTTTTATTTCTATAATAAATTTAAAACTATATTAAATGTCATACAAAACTATTAAAAAAAATTAGAAAAAAAAATACTAAATTAAGGTAGAAAATCACAAGGTAGGTTTCATGGCATTCCCAATTATTGGGGTTTATAAATATAGGAAAATAGGAAAGTGGTGCCAAAACAAAGGAAAACGTTTATTTTATTAATTTAAAATATGTTACCAAGTACACCAGATTATAATATAAGGAGAATATATATGAAAATCTTTCATTTCTTTCCTTTTTTTTCAATTTAAAATATTATTATTTAAAAATATGCTCTCTATTTCAACCCTACCATTTTTCATGACTAAAACTACTCAAAAAATATAATAAAATAAAAGAAGAAAGAATAAGCAATTGTAGACATATAATAAAATAAAATAAAATAATTTGTTTTGAACTTAGAAGCAAGTTGATTCGAACTCATCGTTATGCAATAGGATTAAAAAAGAAAAAATAAATAAAATAAACAACCAATTGTCGACATAATTTATGTTCTTATAATCGTTGTTTATGGAAAAATTAATATCTTCAAATCATGTTTTTCATTTAATTTATTTCTTTGTGACAAAGATGGAATTAAAATCCTCTTTCGAATTGATCTAAGCACTTTTTAACATTTTGCTAATTAAATGTACGTCAAGGATCCCGAGTGATTCAAAATATTCTGGCTCCTTGCTTACATATAATGAGTTAATAGACATTAATCATCTAGGTTCATTATCCTCAAATAGAATTTTAGAATTAAAATATCTGTCAATATAGATCATATATATATTCAAATCTATGAATTGCTCAAATCCGAAGAGGATCCAGAAATATGATGTTTCCAATTGTTTACTCAATTAGAAAACAATATACACACTTTCCAGATATTATTATTTTCTATAATTTTAAATACATTATTATTTTATTATCATTTTGCCTCAAACTTCATGCATAGCTTAAAATCTATTAGTAGATTTTATTTTTATTTTTTTGTTTTAGCAAATAAATCCATGATTATAAGCTAGCTGTTCAAAACGTAATTCAAAATTTCCATACATGAATATTTAAATTTAAATAAATTTTAAGTAATAGGTTTAATTATTGCCTATTGGATTATAAAATTATATATTGTGGTAATGATGAACTCTTCAAATTATAATGTATACATGCATCGTTAACCAAGCAATGTCACAGCATATTCCACAAAATCAACAAGGGGGTTAGAACCAAACTTCTTGATTTTAATTTAGACAGAGACAACAAAGTAGCTAATTATCAACAAGAAGTTTTAGTTGATATTGATCATGTCACATATGTTTTTTTCTTGTAGAGGTGTGTGAGTCGGTGTGACCTTTTCTTCTTCAACATTTTAATTAGGATATATAATTTTATCTTGTAATGCTAAGATTTGTCATAAATTATTATATTCATAAAATCATTATAAGGCCGCTTCGTCAAGGTCAAACCAAATTAAAGTGTACACCTTTACAAAAGAAAAAAATAAAAAAAAAAGAAGTAAAAAAGTGTACACAGTATATTGTTGATCAAAATGAGTGTATATGCTATAGCTATATAGCTTATAAAGTTATGTAGGATGCATAAATTTATGCAGATCCCGTAAAAAACAAATAATAAAAAATATTATATATTTTTGTTTATATTTGTATTCAATAAAATAATACCTTATTATATACTGAGCTAAGTAGTCCATCATAACATTTATAATTATATATATATAGTGGTGCTAAGGTGGGCGACGTGCGACCCACCTTTTTTTTTTTTATATGTTTTATTTTTATATTTTTTTTTTCTCTTTTTATATATAATTCTATATTTTTTGTATTTTGTATTTTGCCAAACTCCAAATATTCTATATATATATATATATATAATATAAAATTACATATAAAAAATATGAAAAAAAAACATTTAAAAAAAATACAAAAAAAAAGAAAAGAGAAAGGTGGGTTTGTCGCTCATTATAAAATAGACGACATCGCCCACCTTAGTACCCCTCTATATATATATATATAGGTCGTTAAATAAAAATAAACATTTGTTAAAAACTTCTTTTTTTAAATAAAAATTTATAAATATAATATATATATAGAGAGAGAAAATTGCTCTAATACATGACATCGCTCATATATATTAAGCAACAGATGATGTGGCATATATTTTTAAAAAATTCTTAAAATTTATATGTGGGCCCAAGTGAATAAATAAATATTAAAAATATATATCACATCATCTGTCGCTTACTCTATATATATATATATAATTATTGAACAGCTAACAGTCATTGAACTCTATAAGAATTTGTTTCACTATATCTAAAAAAATCAAATAAATTGCTTGAATAACTGAACTTGACTATATGTAACTATGATTATTATTTAAATATATACATATAAAAAGAATTTTTTGAAACAGTATACATCAAAATAACAAGGCAATATTTGGACTCCACGTAGAGTTTCACACATTCCACCTATATTTTAAATTTTTTTCATTGACTAATTTTCCCACATACAAAGTGAAAATAATATTAACTACATCTTTAATTGACTAGTTTCCAAAATCCATCCAACCCCATTATATTTTTCAAAATTTAAAAGCAACTTTTTAAAAATTAAACTTAACCGTGGATGCATTTTCGAAAACCAAAATCGCCGCATTTTCATTGTCTTTAAAACCGGAATGCGGTCCTGAACACAACTACGGTTGAGTTTTCAGAAACCACATTATCTTAAATTAATTCTATCTTTCAAATAACACAGTAATAATGGTATAATCAAGAACTTTGTTTGGTGATATATCAAATGCCATATTGGAAATTCACTCCATAGTTAAAAATGCCTTTTAACTCACATAATGGAAATTCATATCCTTGAACTAAAATGAGCTCATAAATGATAAAAATGACCACCACTTGTGGAAACCAAAACTGTAAATATCATACTTATAGGACACGTTAACAAAGTTTCTAGTGAACACTTTCAAGTGCAATGTATTCCATTGTCCCTTTACCTTACTGTAATTGTTGGTTGACACTTTGTATATTTAGAACATGAAAACTCCAGCATTTATGCACTCTTTTTCTGTTAAGATGGTGTCACGAAGCATATGTGACATCATCTTAATAAGAATGTTGGAGGTTTTTATTCTTAGAACACACAACTTTGGTTGGCAATCATAGTGATCATAGTTCTACCATTGCATATATTGTCTTTTTAGGCCACAACCCCATCTCTTGGAGTTCAAAGGAACAATACTCTATCGCTCAACCTTCAACTTATTGGGGAAATAAGGTAGTTTCCTACTAATGTTCGGTCAAACGATGAATAGTACCGTATACGTGAATAGTATTGTATATGTGAATAGTGTCGAATACCAAATATTATACATATAAACAGTGACCCGATAATCATTGAATATAGAATAAAAACACACAAGAAAAGAACACTGGTATTTATGAGATTCGGTATAAAGTATAGCTATGTCCTTGGACACTACAGACCACTCTACTAATTTCAAAGAGGGATTACAAATTTGGATATTTTGGCAATATATCCACAAATAAGAGAAAATACAAATGAGAGGGAAAATTAACTATAATTTTTCTTTCCCTCTCTCAAAGGATTTTGGATGCATTTTACAAAGGATAAGAGAGGTATTTGTAGGAGAGCTTCCCTCTCTACTTTCCTTTCTATACACGGTTGCACCGTATTTCTCTTCTTTCTATTCAACAAAGGATGCTGTAAAAAACCAATTTGATTTTGTTTTCTATTTTGTCAACAAAGGAGGCACATTCAACAAATCCCCACCTTAACGCCTTTTTGACAAAAGTAAATCTCGCAGTGCCTTCAAACGCACCTATTGGCACCAATTCAGATTTTCAAGATATTGATCAAGTCTAAACAAGGTTTAAACTTGATCGATGTCACCACCTTAGTCAGCATATCTGCAGGGTTATCTTCTGTCTTGATTTTCTAAAGTAGAATTTCACCTTCTTCAATAATCTCCCGCACAAAATGATAACAAACTTCAATGTGCTTCGTCCTTCCATGGTAGACTTGATTCTTTACTAAATGAATAGCACTCATATTGTCACAATACATCGAAGTGTGCTTTTAACTAATACCCAAATCTTCAAGTAACCTTTGAAGCCAAATAGTTTCCTTTACAACCTCTGTCACTGCCATATACTCTGCCTCTGTAGTGGACAAAGCAATCATTGACTACAAAGTAAACTTCTAACTCACCGGTGCTTTTGCTAATGTAAACACATAACCGGTTGTAGATCGATATTTATCAAAATCACCTGCATAGTCAGAATCACAATATCTAACTATACTCTAACCAATAGTATCATCCTGCTCAAACACCAATCCAACATCTATAGTTTTAATTATATACCGTAGAATCCATTTCACAGCTTCCCAATGTCCTTTGCCAGGATTATGCATATATCTGCTTACAGCTCCAATTGCTTATGAAATGTCGGGTCTCGTGCACACCATTGTATACATCAAGCTACCAACTGCATTTGCATAGAGTCATTTCCATATACTTTCGCTCTGCATCATTCTTAGGAGATAACTGAGAACTGAGCTTCAAATAAGGAGGAAGTGGAGTACTTACAGGTTTTATTTTATCATCCATATTAAAATGTTATAGTACCTTCTTCAAGCATTGTCTTTGTGACAATGCAACCTTGCCTGCTTTTATGTCTCTACTTATCTCCATGCTAAGAATCTTCTTGGCTTCTCCCAAATCTTTCATCTCGAACTCTTGATTCAACTGAACCTTCAGTGTATTGATTTCTGTCAGACTCATGGATGCAATCAACATATCATCAACATACAAGACTAGATAAATAAAAGAATCATCTTGTAGCTTCTTAAAATACACACAATGGTCATGTTTACTTCTGGTGTATTTCTTTGTCAACATAAACTAATCAAATCGCTTGTAACATTGTCTTGAAGATTGTTTCAATCCATACAATGATTTTTTTAATTTGCAAATACAATTTTCTTTTCGAGCAACCTTGAATCCGTCAGGTTGAGTCATATAGATTTCCTCTTCCAAGCTACCGTATAGAAACGCAGTTTTCACATCCAATTAAACTAGTTCCAAATCAAGCTACGGTACCAAAGCCAACAAAATTCTAATGGAGGAATGTTTTACAACTGGAGAAAATACCTCATTATAGTCAATGCCTTCCTTTCGAGCGTAGCCTTTAGCCACCAATCTTACTTTGTAGCTAAACTCATTCTTGTTAGGAAATCCTTCTTTCTTTACAAATATCCATTTGTACCCAATTGCCTTTTTACCTTTCGGAAGTTGAGCCAGTTTCCACGTCTTATTCTTTTGAAGCGACTGCATTTCTTCATCCTTGGTTTTCTTCCGCTTGTCGACTTCTAGACCTCTTATTGCTTCTCAATAAGTAGAAAGAACATCATCATCTACAATTGGTAGTGCATAGGTCACCATATTTCTAAGATGAGTGGGTAGGTCAACCATACCCTTCAAGTGAG
Source organism: Rhamnella rubrinervis (assembly GCA_007844105.2). Taxonomy (NCBI): domain Eukaryota; kingdom Viridiplantae; phylum Streptophyta; class Magnoliopsida; order Rosales; family Rhamnaceae; genus Rhamnella; species Rhamnella rubrinervis. The sequence continues at coordinate 48,048 of VOIH02000090.1, forward strand.
CAGGTATGTCAACATTTTGTCATCGCGGCCTATCAACTGCAATTGATCTCTATTGCTGCAGAGGTTCTTGGGTTGATACCTCCTCTTCATCAAAACTCTCCTCTGCTATTGGAGAACTCTCGTCTTCATCTGCTGGGATAGTGGTAGTCTTTTCAAACTCCACCTGCTTTCGAACTTGCTCCACCTACTGTTGAGCTCCATTTGTCTCTTCTGTCACATTCTTTAACATAGCAGACTCATCAAATGTAACATCTCTATTAAAGATTATTTTTCTATTCTTAGGACTCCAAAGACTGTATCCCTTTACCCAAAAAAGAAATACCCATGAAAAGTGTTTTCTTTGCTCTAGGGTCTAACTTAGACTATCTTACATGATAGTATACTGTAGAACCAAACACATGTAAAGAGTCATAATCTTTAGCAAGTTTCTCAAACCATACCTCCATAGGTGCCTTACCTTCAATTCCAGCAAATGGCAATGAATTAACGAACTGACACGCATACGTCAAAGCCTCAGCCCAAAATTGTCTGCCCAACCCAGCATTGGACAACATACATCAGAGCTTCTCCACCAGAGTTCAATTCATGCATTCTACCATCCCATTCTATTGTGGTGTATTTTTTACTATGAAGTGCCTCACAATATCTTCATCACGACAAACTTTTATAAACAGGTCATTTGTGTACTCAGTCCCATCTTTTTCCACTGTAGAAAAATTTTCAACACTTCGCCCTTCGTCTTCATAAGATACACTCAAACTCTCCTGGAGAAGTCATAAACAAAAGTAATAAAATAATGTTTACCACTCGTTGACGGAGTCTTTGTCGGCCCCACACGTTAAAGTGAACATAGTCCAAAATACCTTTCGTATTGTGGATTACAGTGCCAAACTCAACTCTTGTTTTCTTCCCTAGAACACAATACTCACAAAAATTCAACTTCCTAGTTTTTGCACCTTTTAACAAACATTGCTTCACCAGTGTACGCAAAGCCTTTTCACCGGGATATCCCAAGCGCATATGTCATAACTTGGTAGTTTCTCCATGATTATTTCCACCAAAAGCTACTGCTGCTGATCCAATAATTGTACTTCCTTGATAATAGTATAAATTAATCACACACTTTTGATTGCTAAGAGAGCACCACTTGTAACTTTTAGAATTCCATCTCGTATTGATATAGTGAAACCTTTTGATTCCAAGGCTCCCAAAGCGATGAGATTCTTCTTCATGTTCAGTACATACCGAACGTCTGTCAACACTCTATTTGACCCATCATTATTTCTCAGCCTGATTAAACCAATTCCAAGTATTTTACATGAGCTATCATTGCCCATATAAACAACTTCACCATCAAACTCCTCGAATATGACGAACCACTCTTTGATGGGATACATATGGAATGTACATCCAGAATCCATAAGTCATTCATCTGAATGAAGTGTCAAACATGAACTAACTAGTGCAAGATCATCATCATCAGCACTCTCTGCTACACATGCATCTGAAGTAGCTTTTTCTTTTTCTGTAATTTTGGACAATCTTTCTTCCAATGGCCTTTCTCATGACAAAAGGCACATTCATCTTTACCAGCTCTTCCTCTCGACTTGGATCTCCCTCGTCTTCCCTTCTTTAAGTTTTGTTGGCGACCCCTTACTGCTAAAGCTTCCGCTGCTACTAACCTACTTTCATTTTTATCTTTCTTTCTAGTTTCATAACTATACAAAGCAGTACACACATCATCTAAAGACACATTATCTTGGCCATGTAATAAGGTGGTAATTAAATAATCAAATTCATCCGAAAATGAAGCCAACAACATCAAAACTAAATCCTCATATTTGAAAGTTTCATCTAAATTTTGCAAATCTGCTACCAATTAATTGAAAGCAGTAATATAGTTATTTATAATGGTACTTGTATGATATTCAAAGCGAAACAACTTCTTTTTCAAATAGAGCCGATTCTGACTACTCTTCTTCATAAACTTGTTCTTCATCACCTTCCAGAGTTTGCTTGCAGAAGTCTCCTTCATGAATGTGTACTTCTGCTGTCTAGAGAGACATGAACGAATTGTACCACTTGCTAGGCGGTTGATGTTTTTCCACTCATTTTCATCAACACCATCGAATTTCTTTTCTTCAATGGCAATATCTAGACCTTGCTGGAAGAGAGCATCTAGAACCTCGCCTTACCACATACCAAAATAACCAGTACCATCAAACGTCTCCACCTCAAACCTTGCATTCACAATTGTCTTTACCATGATGGTCGAAGAGACTGCCGACTTGCCAGAGGAGGATGCTTCTATTTTGGTCGAAGATACTTCTGTCATATTGCACAAACTGTATTTAATAGTGAAACGAACATCTAGGATAAACCTTTGGCTCTGATACCACTTGTTGGGGAAATCGGGAAGTTTTCCACTCAAGTTTGGTCACATGATAAATAGTACCGTGTACGTGAATAGTGTCGAATACCAAATACTGTACGTATAAACAGTACCCGACAATTATTGAATATAGAATAAAAACACACAAGAAAAGAACACCGGTATTTATGAGGTTCGGAATAAATTATACTTATGTCCTCGGATACTGTAAACCACTCTACTAATTTCAAAGAGGGATTATAAATTTGGATATACCCACAAATAGGAGAAAATACAAATGAGAGGAAAAATTAACTACAATTTTTCTCTCCCTTTCTCAGAGGATTTTGGATGCATTTTACAAAGGAGGATAAGGGTATTTATAGGAGAGCTCCCCCTCTCCTTTCCTCTCTATACGCAGTTAGACCGCATTTCTCTTCTCTCTATTCAACAAAGGATGCTGTAAAAACCCAATTTGATTTTGTTTTGTATATTGTCAACAAAGGCGGCACATTCAACACAACTAAAGCAGATTATCAAGCTGTTGCTAAAGCCACTGCTGAACTATGTTGGCTCCAATCTCTGTTAAAAGAACTTTTTGTTTCTCCTTCTGAATAGCATGTGGTCTATTGTTAACATGGGCACAACATATCTCTATGCTAACCTTGTTTTCCATTCGAGAATGAAGCACATTGAGTAGATTTTCATTTTGTTCGTGACAAGGTTCAAAATGGCTCCCTTCATGTCTCTCATGTCTCATCAGCTAATAAAGCCACTTTCTCGTCAATGCGTTCTTCTCCTTCGGTCCAAGATTGGTGTCTCCAATACAACCACCATCTTTTAGGGGCATAATGGGAATGTAAATATGAAATACATGTTTTGTCTTATACTGTTTAATGAACTTTAATTCATAGGTTATAGAGTTGTCTAGTTGATCATGAGGATTATTAAATTTAACTTTAGTATTGTAATCAATGACCTTCCTTGTATAATAAAACACTAAGTGTATATATCTTATACCAGATCAATGAGAATAGTGCGTGCCTTATCCTCTACAACGTTACCTCTCGTAAAGCTTTTTATACCTAATGGTGCCACTACATAGTTCCTTAGGAAATGTTTCCAACAAAATATTGTTCCTCATTACACAAAGAACTTCATGATCTCCTCTAAAAAGTGTAAAGTAACATTTCTTCAATTCTCACTCGAGAGGTTTCCACTCAATGAATAACAAGAAGACTACAATTTTGAAGCATTAATATTTTTAACTTCAAATTTTGCACTGTCCTTGAATGAGTCCAGAAATGGTAGAAGTGATCTCGAATTTCAGTCTATAAGCAAAATAAAAACGAAGCTATTAAGATAATCTAATCTTTGCCCATCGAAACTAATGATAAAGAGGAAGATTGGTGATTTTGAAATAATATTCTACCAAAAAATCATCTCATGTTGTAGCCTGAGTGAGCCCCCAAAATACAAAGCTTCTAATTTCCACCCTGCTGCCAAAAAGTTCAAAAACTTTGTCCATTGACTACTAGTGTGAAGTGGAATTGATCATAGTTGCTAAATATATAAATTATACAAACACATTTTGTAACAAACCCATAATGAAATCGCATCCAAATACACCCATATTTCAGCTCTTTTCTTTTTTTCCCTTTTTTTTTTTTTTTTGTTCTAGCACCTAGTGTGGAGTAGGATCGTATATAGTGGATGATCATTTGCATTTTTTAGTGAAACTGGATGATCATTAGCTAGTTTGTAATTAATTAATGGTGATGATGCGTGGCCTAGTAGGACCCATGTGGCTTAAATACATTCTATTGTGAAATGGATGCTGATAAGAAGAAATAAACCTATATGTTGTTGGTATTATTTATTATTTTATAAAAAAATCTAAGAATTAAAATAAAAATTAGTAAATCTTAAATCTGAACAGAATTATAGGTTTAATTGTCTATAATTTTATTAGGAAATGGAATCATAGTTATGCAAATTCAAAACAAACTCTACAAATTCCTAGGAAACCCATAAAAACAGAGCAAATATTGGAGATTTTAGATGGTTCTACCATACGTACTTAAATTCTTCGTCTAGCTAGAAACTGGCAAAAATTCAAGTTAATTATTGGTTGTGGTTCTGATCATCACGGAACGGTAATTTACTTGGCATCGTTCCTCTAAAATCTTTTGAAAAAACTTAGATCTACATATTTATATATATATATATATATATATATATATATATATATATATATGTGTGTGTGTATTATATATAAATCTAATTAATATCTATATATAAATCTAATTAATATCAAACTGAAGTAGGAAATTGAAGCAGACCATGATTATTAAAACTTCAAGAATTAAAATAAAGATTAGTAAATCTTAGTTATCCTCAACAGGATAATAGATTTGCTTATACTTATAATAGGAAATGGACTCATAGTTATGCCGACCAAACTCTCTATAAATTCCTTAACAAAGCAAAATTAAACACACTGAAAGTAGTGGAGATTTTAGATCGTTCTATTCAAATTTTTATGTAGGAACTGTCAAAGGACTCAGGTTCTCATCGCGTACGTCCTCGTTCTTCTACACTCTGTTGACATAAATCATACCTCTCTCTTTATCTATATGCAATTAATATAAAAATTAACTGAAGTAGGAAATTATAAAGCAAACCTTGATTAGGAAACTTAACAATCGCAGGTGGTGGAATAATGTCTAGGAACTTGAGGAAGTTGATGCAGTTAGGTCGTGGGTCTCATGGGACTGTCCACTTGGCCGTACCCATCAGCCCTACTTTTTCTACAAAAGCATGTGCAGCTGTGAAGTCCTCCATGCTCGAGCACTCATCCACTCTCCAAAAAGAAGATAGGGTTTTGCAATGCTTGTCCAGTTGTCCAGAGATCGTTCATTGTTACGGCAACGAACTAAGCTTTGAAAACGGTGGCAGAGTCTACAATTTGCTTCTAGAATATGCATCGGGAGGCAGCCTATTCGACATGATACAATCTTATGCAGGAAGTATACCCGAGCAGAAGGTGAAGATATACACCCGAATGATATTGAAGGGTCTTTGTTGCATCCACCAAAAAGGCTACGTTCATTGTGATCTAAAGCCTGAAAATATTCTAGTCTTTGTTAACGACCATGGTGTTAAGCAGCTAAAGATTGCTGACTTTGGATTGACAAAAGAACCAGGCAGAGAAGAAGAGACCAACATGTTCAGGTTTAGAGGAACTCCACTGTACATGTCGCCTGAATCATTCGTGTTCGGAGAAGTCGAAGCCGGATTGGATATATGGTCTTTGGGATGCATTGTGATGATGATGATATGTGGAAACCTACCGTGGTCAGGGTTGAAAAGGGATAGTTTTGTTCGTTGGCTTGCTTTCAGCAATGAGGAACCGGAGTTGTACTTGCCACAGAATATGTCTGAGAAAGGGAAGGATTTCTTGAGGAAGTGCTTAGTAAGAGATCCAAGAAAGAGATGGACGGCTAAGATGTTGTTGAATCATCCATTCGCTGTTGAAGGACATACCTTGAGCTTGTTGGAGCAAATGCGTTGCTCTCATAACTTTTAACTCTCTCTTCACGTAGTCTTTGTCTGAAAATTGAAGGACGAAGATCAGAGTTCTTTTTTCTTTTTTTCCTTTTTAGTGGGATTGCTTGAAGTGTAAAAAACTATTTTGTTTAATTATTATTATTATTTTTTAAAAAAAATTAGAATGGATGAATTTTATAGAAAGAAAGAAATAGACGGGTTACCATCCATGTAGCTGTGATTTGATAATCATTTAATTCTTCATAAGTTCTTTTATTTAATTTGGTTAATGTTTCTAATTTGATTTTGATATTTAATTTATATCTGCTATGGAATATGACGACAATATTATTATTTTTATCTTCATTCACGCTACATTCTATATGAGAAATTATTGAAAGTATTATTGCACTTATTTGATTAACTATTATACTTTAAAAGTAACCAAAACTAGCAAACTCAACCAGCCTCATGCAAAGCTTGCGAGCCAAGGATACACTCATCTATAGCTTCCATGAATATGATGATTGAAGTAGACTTTAAATATATAAATTTGTTTTTGTTAGTAAAATCTTTAAAATCCGATTGGTCAATTAGATTCGTTTACTCATCTAGCTAAACTGTTATCCTCAACATAAATTTTAATTTTTCTTTCCTGGTAATGGTTATGCATATTGGAGAATAAACTTCAATTAACACAAAACAAAGGCGAGAATGACGATGATGGGAAAATAATAATCAAGTGGCAAAGTTTAATTTCTTTACTCATGTAGCTAAACTGTTAACCTCAACAAAAATTTGGACTCTTTTATCAATAATAATAATAATAATAATAATAATAATAATAATAATTATTATTATTATTATTATTATTATTATTATTATTATTATTATTATTATTAAATTATCTTCAATTAACACAGATAACATTTTCGAACTCCAATTGCTTTCAGTTAGCCTATATTTGATAGGAGTAATCAATGGAGGGATGGATACAGAGGAGGGATCAATGGACGAATGAAATATATGGTTGTTTGGTAGAATGGATCAATGAAAGGAGAGGATAAATTGAGAAAGACTGTGCACTACTATTAGAGATATTGCAGAACGGATAGTTTTGATAACTAATAAATTTTTAATTACATTTAAATTTTTCATCCTCTTTCCTTCCTATGATAGCAAACCACATGAGGATCGAAATAATCTACTCCCTCCTTTCAGCTCTCCCTCCCCCAGCCCCCCATCCTTCCCTCTTCCTGCCCTCCTTCGTTAACTTGATTTTGATGCTTGTATAATTATCACTTTATATACATAACTCACAAGTTACATTGATAGAGTAATACCAGAGATGGTTTGAAGTTGAATATATTTAAGAAACTCTGAGACCTCCACAATCAAAATCAGCCATTTTCAAAAGCAAACCAGCCAAGAAAACAGAAAAAAATTTGTCCCTCATTGAGGTCATTAATCTTCCACCACTCTGCTGTATAATCCCAACTATATGAGATGTAGCAATGAGTTCAAAGCTCCTCCATCTTCTCTCTTTGGCATATTTCTTCAACCCCATCTCAATCCTCTGCCATTCCTCTTTTCCTTCTACATCTGGTTTATCTTTTGCTCCCGAAATTGCCTCACCTAGACACCTGGCTAGAACCACACCATCTTCCAAAGCAGCACACCCACCTTGGCCAATGTCAGGGTCATTGGATGGAGTGCATCACCAGCAACACAGACATTACCTTTGCTTATATGTCCCCATAATATCTCCCATGGAGGTCTGTATCTTAATGGGGATGCCAATAACCCATCCAGTTCAGTCTTTTCTGTTACAGCTTTGATTTGATGAGCCATTTTTCCTAGCTCGCTCATCACAAATTGCTTCATTTTAGCTGGATTTTCCACCAGCTCTTTCTGATCTATAAGAAGATGAAAATATTGAGAGTGAAAAAGTGAATGAACCATGCAAAATATTAGGGATATCCATTGCATATAATACAGGACACAATGTTGAATGTGACACTTTTGCTGTTTTGTTTCTTATATTTGGTTTTCATATGTTGGTTGTTTAGTTTGTTTTAATTATTTTGTTGTATGTGAACTTTAGTTGTTGCTTAATTTCTAGTGTTTAGTAACCAGAGTATGGGTTTGTATATCATTAGCATAGTATATGCTGTGTTAGGTGAAGATTAGGTAAAATGCTGGATGTTGTAACACTATATATAACTTTTTTATCGGAAAAAAATACGAACGGACGTTTTTTTGAATGTTTCTTCCATCTCTTCTGTGTTTTTCTCCCTTGAAACACTAACAGACAACCCTCAATAATCTGATCAAAAAAATTATTGATTCGAAGGATTGCTTGAATTTCATGTTTTATTGAATCCGTGCATGTATATTACATGGTTTTATTAATTTATGGTATGCAACAGTCTTCCTATGATTGGCTTGATAAAGTGAGTGGTCCATGTATACTTAATTCATTTGGATTTTTTTAAGTGTTATTCAAATCACTCAATGTTCATATACATAGACATATATATATATATATATATATGACCATTAGAATTGTCTATGTACATGACCTCATGAAAATTAACATGCATATAGCGATTGAAGTAAAAACTTCTATTGGTGGAACTGAATGAAAAAAATAAATAAATGAAAAGAAGAAACCCTTTTGGTTCTTTTGAGAAAACTTAAAAGAAAAGAGCTTACCATCAAATTCCCAAATGAGACTTTATTTTCTAATTTTTAATAACTTTGAGAAAATGAACAATTATTAGGAACAACAGAATCACAAACTCTTTAAGTTGAGGTGATGGGTTTAATTTTACCTTGGCTGGAGGGAGTTCAAGTGAAAAACCAGTAAGCAGTGTTATTATCACAAGGAAGGAGACCAGATCTAACACGTTCACCAAAGAATTGCATGAATTTCGGCTTAAACCCATGAATGGTGTTGAAGCAGAGCCCCTAAGTGCATATCTTCCTGTAAATTTGGGTTTCTTGAATCCTAACCATTTTGCTACAATTGAGTTAACTCCATCGCACCCAATCAATACCTTTCAATCAGACCAAGGCTTTATTACTTAATTAGAATGAAAAATATAGTTCTGTTTTTTACAACCATCATTCAGATGAATACCCAACAGTTGCATATAAGATAATTGAGTTTTCAGTCAAAAATTAGTTTGGTGTAGGTCAATGGGTCTGGTTATATTTACCTTGGTTCTTAGAATAGTTCCATCAGCCAGATGCACAAGCTTATAGAAGCCAGCTGATTCCTCAAAAGAAACCACCTTGGAGGAGTACCTAATGGTGCCACTTGGGAGTTCCTTTGAAAGGCTTTCCCACAAAACTTTCCTTACTACAAAACGAACTTCATGGTCTCCGTCTCCTCTGGAAATTGAAAACGTAACACTCTCCTTATCACAACACAAAAAGTATTACTTCTTGTCCTCGTTGGCGATGTGATTACTTATAGAGTATTGTTATCCAGCACAAGCTGTGATAAATACAACTGATTTGGCTATTACAACAGTAGCTTTTTCATATTTTTAACTAACCACAAGCTGCTACATTACTTGTGGAAATTTGAAAAGCATTATTCTTTCTTATATATGTGACGGTAATATGTTAAAAAGTCAAAAAAGTTAGAAAAAGAAAAAATTAAACTAGACAGATCGCCACATAAACTATACCATGTCAATAATCCTCAACACAAACCTAAATAACTCAATTCTATGAACTAGAATAACACGTTATTTACTTCTTAGCGAATACATACTATATAAGCTGTAACCAAGAAAATTAACAATGCAAAAGCCAACTGTAAAAAAGTTCACAGGTTAACAATGATCAAACTCTTAAGCAGGAAATCTAGTTGAGCAGGAAAAACCATATTTGTGGGTCACAAAATAATTACAAAGAAAAAGCAAAAGCACAACAAAGTATCCAAGTAGTGTATCAGCCATTAATATCGACGAAATAGCTAGTACTGCGAGTACTTTTAACTTACAATTTTACTTTCGTTTTCAGTGACATTTGTGAAGTCCGAAGTCCCAAAATTGTAGAGTTCGTCACAATCCTGCATCCAAAACTCCAGCTGCTCAGTTTTGTATATAATATCGTATATATTATCAGAATCAATAAACCAATTCTTTCAATATTATTTTAAGCTGGTGATCATGAAGATGGAAGATTAGTAGTGAGGTGATTTTGAAAAAGTTACCCAAAAAGCCTCTGATGCTGTTGCCTTAGGGAGTCTCCAATTCCAACAGCATCCAAAGCCTTCCAAGCATTAGTCCACGTTGATAAGCCAAATCCCGTTACCCTCAAGCTTTCTGAAGATTCCAGCACTAAGCTTCTAATACCCAACCTGCAAAATATACGTAGCTTATACATGCGTATACCCAAATTGCATCAAAATATAAGGGAGTACCTGTGAAGTCCAAGGGCGTGGTAAGGCCAGCAATTCCAGCTCCCACAATCACAACGTCCTGCACTTCTACTTCTTCCATGAATATATAGTAAATTGAAGGTCTTAATTTTCACATTGGAAGAGGAAATTTCAATTCAAGGATAAAATATATCTCTTTATATATGTGTGTCCATGGATATATAGAGTACTGGACTACTCAGCAAGAGAGAAGACGAGGATAACAATGGATTTCAGTAACTTGTTGACACAATCCAATACGTGTGGATCAATGGATTTTAGTAATATGTGTGTGTGTTTTTTGTTCAGACTCCAAAGAAGCAGCCACGTACTGCGGCTAATATTGTCTTATTGTACACGTCCTTTTAAAGTTTGTTGCATACAGAGGTTACTACAAACACCATTAACGTAATAATCTCTATGCGCTTTTAATGATAGTTTAATCTTAAATGTTTCTGTTTTTTCATTACATGCATGAATTGGACAACTAAATTGATTTTGAGTTTTGCAAGAAATACTAGTCTATCTACCAACATTTAGACAAGATAAATTGCTTTATTACAACACAAGCATATCTTATTCATCATTGTGGATGACAAATGCAAATATATGTATACCATAGCATTTAACTTTTGAAATTATAAAAACTATGATCAATAGATGTCTAAAAATACCAGTAATATCAAAAATCCAAATTTCTTATCAAGGTGAGTAGAGGTCAAGATTATCCTAGAAGAAAATTTATTTTTAAATTATTTATTAGAAAGACTACATTTTTGCCCCTACAGTTGTATTGCTTATGACTTTATGTTTTTCAGCTAGGGTGTAATTGTTGTGGGCGAAATTTGCAGAAAGAGCCAAGTGTGTGAGAGAAAAATTCAGGGTGTGTAATCCTTCAAAGTTTTAATGAATTGTGTACTAGTGAGTTTTAATGAATTTTCAATATGATATTTACTCTGTCAGCCAATACATACCATAGAGCAGTATATGGTATGTAACAAATAATCCTAATTGAGTTAAGCTTTCTATTTGTTTTTCTAGTCTCAAAAAACTTTCATTCATGTAAACAAAGTATTTAGGTAAAAGCTACAACATACTTTCTGTCTAATTTCACCTAATACACCAGAACCATGCTGCCTTTATCACAGTCATACTTAGCTACCAAATACACCAGAAATTAGGCAACAATCAAAGAAAAACATACATCCAAAATATTTATCTAAACTGAATAGAAAAATACATATCAAAATATCATAGTACAAAGTGTCACACACTAACACTCCTCCTTGGCACTTTTGCTGGAAACACTAAGCTACAACATACTTTCTGTCTAATTTCACCTAATACACCAGAACCATGCTGCCTTTATCACAGTCATACTTAGCTACCAAATACACCAGAAATTAGGTAACAATCAAGGAAAAACATACATCCAAAATATTTATATAAACTGAATAGAAAAATACATATCAAAATATCATAGTACAGTAAAAGTGTCACACACTAACACTCCTCCTTGGCACTTTTGCTGGAAACACTAAGCTTGCTCCTTAGTGTTTCAAACCTGATTTTCAGTAAAGCTTTGGTCATTATATCAGCAAGTTGATCTTTTGAACTACAATGAACAAGCTTCATTTCTCCATTTCTTTCAGTCTCACAAATGGCATGATATTTAACTACAATATGTTTGGTTCTCCCATGCTGAATTGGATTTTCAGCTATGGCAATTGCAAATTTGTTTTCACAATAAATAACAGTAGCTTCAACATGTTCTTCATTCAAATTAGCAAGTAACTTCCTAAGCCATAAGGATTGATTTGCAGCAGCAGCAGTATACTCTGCTTCGGCAGTGGATTGAGTAACAACATCTTGTTTCCTTGAGCACCATGAAAATGGTCCTGAACTAAGTGAAAACAACTATTCAGATGTACTTTTCATGTCATTCTTGCTTCCTGCCCAATCACTATCTGTATAGTCTATCAGCTTGCATTCTTCTTACTTTAAATACCATATTCCATAATCTGCAATGCCTTTCACATACCTGAGAATTCTTTTTGCAGCAGAAAAATGACATTCAGATGGACAGCTCATGAATCTAGAAAGAAGACAAGCAGAAAACATGAGATCTGGTCGTGTTGCTATCAAATAGAGTAGGCTTCCTTTTAGACTTCTATAAATTGAAGCTTCAACTTTTGCAACACCATCTTCTTTCACAAATTGTTGATTTTGAACCAAAGGAGTGGCCGTTGGCTTGCTATTTTCCATATGAAACTTTTTGAGCAATTCAATAGAATACTTCCTTTGAGATAAAAAAAAAAATACCATGACTAAATTGCAACATTTCCATACCAAGAAAATACTTAATTAAGCCCAAGTCAGACATTTCAAAAACCTTTTGCATTTCAAGTTTGAATTCCAACACCCTTTGTGAATCTCCTCCTGTAATTAATAAATCATCTACATATAAAGAAATAATCAATTGATTACCATTTGAACCAAATTTGATATATAATGTAGGTTCATTATCACTCCTTTTGAAACCTTGATTCAAAAGGTAAGAGTCTATCCTACTATACCAAGCTCTAGGTGATCATTATCACTCCTTTTGAAAACCATTGAGAAATGCTGATTTTACATCCAAGTGGAACATTTTCCATCCTTTTTGAGCTGATATGGCTAGCAGAAATCTGATTGTATCATGCCTAGCAACTCGCGCAAATGTGTCTACATAATCGACTCCATGTTGCTGCACATACCCCTTTACTACTAACCTTGCCTTGTGTTTGTTGACTGATCCATCTGCATTAAATTTAGTCCTGAAAATCCATCTCACTCCTATTGCATTTTTCCCTTCTAGTTAGCTCACTAATTCCCATGCTTTATTCTTATCAATCATGTTGATTTAAGTTTCCATAGCTTTTCTCCAATCTTCAAATTGGTTAGCTTCATCAAAAGTGACTGGATCACTTATAGCTACATTGCACCTTTCATATATATCAGTCAAAGGTCTCATACCCCTGATTCCTTGCATTTTCATCATCAGAAAGTGTCTCCTCTTGAATTTCATCTTGTTCTTGGATAAAACTATTTTCTAAGGTTTGAACTTCTTCGTTTTCCCAATTCCAAACAGCAGCTTCATCAACTTTAACATTCCTACTAACAATTAGCTTGTTAGTCTTCAAATGATACTCTATACCCTTTTGTATTGCTACTATAGCCAACAAATATTCCAGCATCAGCTTTTCAATCCAATTTGTCTCTTTTAATCTCAGGAACATGCACATAACAGATGCTTCCAAACACTTTCAAATGTTCTAGGCTTGGTTTAATTCCATATCATATTTCATATGAAGTTTTAAATTCCAATGTCTTTGTTGGAAGCCTGTTTAGTAAATAAACAGAGGCATTCACACCTTCTGCCCAAAATGTTTTTGGCAAATTTTTCTCAAATATCAAGCATCTGCACATTTCCATAATGGTCTTATTTTTTCTCTCACTAACTCCATTTTGCTGAAGAGTATATGGAGAAGTCAGCTGATGTTGAATTCCTGCTTCTTTACATTGAATTTCAAACGTTTGAGTTGTATATTCAGTTCCATTATCAGACCTTATAATCTTGATGAAATTATTTGCTTGATTTTCTACCATGGCTCTAAAACCAGAAAACACACCAACAACTTCACTTTTCTGTTTTAGAAAATAAACCCAACACATTCTTGTGTAGTCATCAATGAATAATAGGAAATATCTACTTCCATTAAGAGAGGCTTCACTCATTAGTCCACACACATCAGTGTGAATCAATTGAAGCTTTTCAAAGGCTCTCCAATAACTTTTGGACTCAAATGGCAGTCTTTGTTACTTCTCAAGTTGGCAAATTTTACAAACTTCTTGGTTTTTGCTAACAGTAAGCATATCATTCACTAATTGCATAATTAAAATGACCAAGTCATTTATGCCAAAGCTTGGATTTTTCATCAGATTTGGCATAAAACACATTGTCTTCCTTTTTAGTCCACTCAACAGAAAAACTTTTTTCTCTCATTTTGACATTTAAAACTTCACTTCCTAATTGATCATATATCATACATGACATGTCTTCAAATTTCAGAGAATATCCATTTTCTAGTATTTGCCCCACATTCAAAAAGCTTTGATTAATCTCTTGTACATAGAGAACATTAGAAATGAGCTTAATACCTGTTGATGTTTCCACCGCTACATCTCATTTACCTTTGACTTCAATAAAATCATCATTTCCAATTTTAACTCTAGAAACAAAGCTCTTGTCAAGGTACTTGAAGAGATTGGCATTATGGGTCATGTGTTGAGTGCAGCCACTGTCAACCAACCAAGTTTCCTTGCTGCAACTTGCTGAATAACATGTAATAACAAATAGCCTTTCCTCATTTTGATGTGCTTCATTTATCAGCTGTACTTGTTGTGCTTGCTGAACTTGGGCTCCTTTATTTTTTCAAACTTTTTCAATATGTCCAAGCTGTTTATAGACCCTACATTGCATGTTTGGTCTGAACTAACTATACTTCTCTGGATGATTATCCTTTTTGTAGTAAGGACATGGAGTATATTTCTTTCTTTCACTTTCTCTGGTTGTGTTCATATCTTTACTGCCTTTATCTTTGCTTCCTCCACCTTATTTCTTTGCAACATTATACATTGGTGCTTTTCCTTTTGGCTTAGCTAAAAAAGCACTTTCAGATGCCTCTTCTTGTCTAAAAAAACCTTCTTTGTTCAGTAGCTTGTAGAGTGTTGATCAACTCAGCTAATGAAATCTGGTTAAGGTCTCTTAACTCTTCTAAGAATGAAATCTTGGCTTCAAATCTCTCTGGTAAACTAACAAGAACCTTCTCCACTACCCTTTTATCACTTAAATCTTCACCAAGGATTCTGATTTGGTTTGTAATTTTTAGGAGTCTATCAGCAAACTCCTTAACCACTTTAAAATCCTTCATTCTTAGAGCTTCAAACTCTCTCTTCAAATTCAATATCTGCATTTGCCTTGTTCTTGCACTGCCCTGGAACTCTTCTTTGAGTTTGTCTTAGACTTTTTTGGCTGTAGTGCAAGCCATAATTCTGGTGAACATGACATCAGATACACCAACATGTAAAGCAGATAAAGCCTTGAATTCTTTTGCAGTTTCCTCACTATGTTGCTTCATTTGTGCAATCGTAGGATTTTTCCTTAAAAGAGATGGATCTTTATCATTCTCTACCACTTCCCACAGATCAAAAGCTTGAAGATAGGTCTTCATTTTGATAGACCACATACCATAATTTTCACCTGTGAAAAATGAAGAAGATGGAGCAAAAAAGTGATTTGAAGCCATTGCAGCAAAGAACAAACTATGGAGGAAGTTTTTTTTGTGTTTTTAATCTCAAACTCACAGCCCTCTAAGATCAGAGAAGCTCTTATGCCATTTGTTTGTTTTTCTAGTCTAAAAAAACTTTCATTCACGTAAACAAAATATTTAGGTAAAAGTTACAACATACTTTCTACCTAATTTCACCTAATACACCAGAACCATACTGCCTTTATCACAGCCATACTTAGCTACCAAATACACCAGAAATTAGGCAACAATAAAAAAAAGAACATACATCCAAAATATTTATCTTAACTTAATAGAAAAATACATATCAAAACATCATAGTACAGCAAAAGTGTCACACACTAACACTTTCCAAGAAAATTAATGCAATAAACTATACAAACTTTTAGTTTTCAACAATAAACTCACAGGTAAACAAATGATCAAATTCTCAAGCAGGATATGTGCTGCAAGAAAACATATTAGAATTTGCAAAGAAGAACCAAAACCAAAAAGAAAAAACGTAGCCAAGTAGTGTACTAGCCAAGAATATCATGGAAATAGCTAGTACAAATTGTGACTACTTTTCCCTTACAATTTTGGTAAATTGTGACTACTTTTCCCCCTACATATTTCCGAAATTGTAGAGGTTGTGACAATCCTGCATTCAATTTTCGGCTTTTCAGTTTCTATATGCATTTATGTTATGGAAATTCAATCAACCACTCCTTTCAATCGTGGATTAGTGACAAGTTAAATAAAGACAGATGCTTGTAGTGGGGTTATTTTTTTGAAAAAAGTTACCCAAAAAGCCTCTCATGTTGTTGCCTGAGGGTTTCCCCAATTCCAACAAGCATCCAAAGCCTTCCAAGCATTAGCCCATAATGACAAGGCAAATCCTGTTACCCTCAAACTTTCTGAAGATCCCAACACTATGCTCTAATACCCAACCTTTCAAATCATGTATAACTTTGTTTAGAGTGGAGTGGATGCATACGTATGTACATTCATATAACAAAAACGCTTATTGAAGGAAGTACCTTTGAAGTCCCAAGGAAGTGGCGAGGCCAGCAACACATCTCCTTCCCACAATCACAATGTCTTGCACTTCTACTTCTTCCATGAATGTGTGATAACTTGCATGTCTTTCACATTAGAATAGAAATTTCCTTCTGCATATATGTGTGCGTGCCTAATGTCTATAGATGTAGAGAACAAGGTTTTGGTTCAATGAGAGAGAGGAAGATAACAATCGATTTTTGTTTCACGAGTAACTTGGTGACAGAATGCAATATGTACGTGTGGATCTTGGTAAGGGCAATTTGTGTCCTCTCAACTTCTTTCTCTCAGGACTTTCTTAAAGCAGCCACTATTTCTTGTTGAAGCCGGAAGAGAAGAACTATAAAATTAAACAATTTGATCTTGGCAATGGCAGCGGAATACCATCGCTGGCAATTATTGGGATGAAAAAGTTCTTTATTTTTTCTAAAGAAAAATAAGTATTGTTTAGTTAATAAAAAAATTAAAAAGAAAATTATTTGTTTGTAAAATTAACATATGGACTCCTATTATATCCCACAACATTTTGATGATGTTGAAATATCTAGATCTCACACCACAAGCATGAAGTGGAGGCCAAGAGTAAGCTATTTAGGAACGAACTCATCACATATCCAGTAGATACATATAAAATCAGCAATGACATGCAAGTCCAAAGCAGAATAAATTTGATGCCATTAGCCAATTTATTTCAAACAACAACTCCAAAATGGTACATAAAATCATCATTTTTAATCCACATAATGTGTCAAGACACCAGTTACTTTCTCCAAACTAATAAAAGTAAAATTAGTCTCCGATTTGTTCTCTCCAAACTTCTCATAGCCCACTTGAATAACAAATGCACCTTCTACCCTAAACTTGGAAAAAAAAAATGAAGCCAACAAGAAGGCCATCATCGACCAGCATATGGACCATTTTTTATCTGCTGTCGGGAAACTGCGCTTCATAGTTTTGCGGTAACTGCATAGATGAAAGGTTTTTATTAAGAAAACAAAAAGAGAGAATATCAATGACACAATTACAAAGCACCAAAGCAAGCAAATACCATGAAAGTTGCAGTAATCATCTTCCCAGCAAACCACCTTCCATGGAGAGCACGCTGTGCAGCGATTGCAGATTGTGTATTTTCAAAACGCAGATACACAAAACCTACACTGTTCCTGTTCATTCGGAAGAATGAATCAAAAATCTATAGATGAGGAAAAGAAATGTAAAAGAACTTAGAATACCAAAACTTACTTGTCAACATATATATGTCTTAGATTTCCAAACTTAGAACATTCCTCTTGAACATCTTCTTTGATATCCAAATCAAAGTTTGGTTCCGTCTGCTCCAAGAAACAATATCATATAACACAAAAAGCAAAATAGACACAATAAAAATGTTATTAGCAAAAGGAATGGAATGGGGTACCAACCTCAAGTGCTGGATCAAACATATTTTTTAACAGCAAACATTCACTTGGAACACCAATTGTATCTACAGCAGGAACAGTAGTTGCAGGAACTTGAAGTCCTGCACCACCAAGTCCAGCAAAAGCAGGAATGGGAGCTAGGGGAGCAATAAGGGAAGGAACCACTGGCGCAGATCCCAGAATCGGTGCTGCTGATAGAGCAACTTCAGTACTACCAACAGGGGTGCCTAGGGAACCAGTAATACTGCAAACATTGCAAGTGTAAGAACAACCGAATCAATACAAACACTGTAATAACTAAGAAGATATGCAGAGAGAAAACCTTGATGCAGTGCCAGTGCGATCTAATTTCTGCATGAGTAGTGCTCGAGAACGAGCATTCAGTGCCTGAAAATAATTATAAGCACATTAGGTCAGCAACATCCAATTAGGCCGAGAACAAAAACTTGTATGCAGGACAGACTTTCAGTTGAGGGATGTTTAGACAAATAAGAATCCTAGAATAATTCTTCGCAAAATTACAAAACTCTAGTAAGGTGATTTTATTTAGGAGACACTTTCAGTTAGAGGAATTCTTTTGGTCTTCTACCACCACTATTGGTTTCAAAGTGTTGGCATTGGAAGGCTCTTCAAGAGTAACAACATCTTATTGCTTTTAAAGACAGAAGTAAATTGATCCAAACCAGCGACAAGTACAACCCATGAATGATTAGTGTTTAAACTTTTATCATTTACTATTGAAGGAAACAATTTTAAAAAAGATTCTTAGCAAAACTCAAGGAGAATATAAGATAACATGCTTACAAGAAAAATCATCGCATGCTACTGCAATGAAAGATGACAAGATAACATAGAACACAAACACATCTATAATTAAAAAGAGCATTAAAAAGGACATATGTTGGCTTCAGCCCCCACCTTTCCCCAAATAAATGAATAAATAAAAAACAAAATGTACAAAAAATAATAAAATAATAAGAGGACATAATTACACAGTTGAGAAAACAGAACAGCTCTTAGATATGAAATAACTAATGCAATTTATCGAGCCAAGACACCAATTCCATTTTATCAATCTCAGTATATCAATTATTGTTCTTATTCATTAAACAGAAAAGAGATCTTACGAACCAAGCCACCTCCATCGTCATCATCAAAATCAGCTGTATTGGCTCCAACATCTTGCATTCCAACCTGATCAGTAACTGCTGACACCTAAACCAAGAAAGAAAACAAATAAAACAAGCAGATAAGATTTCAGTTCGATGGTGATAAGGACTTCTTATTCAAAAGCCACTCAAGGACGGGCATAAGCGTACAATGTTCGTCAAGTAACATTGTAAAGTTTCACAAGCCATGATAGGAAGCTGAGGAAGATGAAGCCATTGCAACAGCTATCAAATTAGATTTTAAATCATCACAACTATGAAGCCATTGCAACAGCTATCAAATTAGATTTTAAATCATCACAACTATGATTCACTAGGTAAAACTGACCAATTCACTGCTACAACAAGTTTAAATAACTCAAGACCTAAAAAAATGTAAAAATAAAGATGAACAAACTAGAAACACTAAGACGCTGGAACTATAGTATGCAACATGACCAAGTTATGTCTATTTTGTAGGACCCGAAGTTCCATCACAATAACCATTGCTGACCACATGTAATTAGCATCATCTAAATATCAGCCACAACTATGGCATGGGATGCCTCTGAGGTTTTTTCTTCCACAGATCGTCATCCAGTATCAGCATGCCACTTACCAACAGCGCCAACATATGCAAATTGTCCAGATGCTCAACACAGATATACTACTAATTATATAAACGTTTAACAAGTCTAAGACACTCCATCTAATAAATTCTAATGATTCTCATACATTAACTGGTTGTGAAATGGTTTACCCACTCCATATATATGTGTAAGCTCAAAAAATTGATATCTCGTCCATAAGAGTATCTCCAATAGTTCTCTAATATAGAAGATCTTCTTAACATCCTTCATAATTCTTAAAAATATAGAGTGGAAATTTTTATTCACACCCAACAACACTCTTTATTCTTCTTTTTATTTGCACTCTCCATAAACAATAATTATTTTATTACTTTTCTTTCCTTCATGCATAACTGATTAACTTCTCTCCTATTTATTGTACTAAAGTGGTAGTATGTATTGGAATTTGTACATTATTAACTGAAAGTTCAAACAGAAAGCGGTTTTGGCTCTAAAATGTCGGGAACCAAAGCTCACCCTCTATTTTGACTTTATAATGTAAAGAGTTTGTTGGATTTGTGATTTTGAGGCTTAGCTAGTAGTTAAACAAAAGCTAATTAAGACATGTGGCCAGTGAACAAAATCACAAGGCATATCTATAAATAAAACAAAAAACAAAATACTGAAAATTAAGGATGAAATCAAGAAATAACAATAATAATTATAAGCAATGTTACCTTAATTGTTCGACCACCAATCTCTAATTGTCCATTCAAACTTAATGCATTTCTTGCATCTTCAAGACGAGCAAACTGCAGGAATAAAACTTAGAATTCACCAACAAATTTGATTAAAAAAAAATTACCAACAAATTAAGGAAGCATACACTATTACTTAAAATAGCATCAGAGGCAGGTAAGAACCCACCATTAAACATGTTCCTTACTGTTCATTTCAAAAAAATAATTTATTGATTAAAGATAAAGTGAGGAAAACATCAAGACTTTTAGGCTTGCAAGCTCCACATACCTGAATAAATCCAAATCCTTTACAACTCCCAGCTTCATCAAGGGCAATTGCACCAGTTCCACAGGACCAAACGCTCCAAAACCTGTATATATAGCACCAAAATTAAAAATTGTCAAAATTAAGAATATCCTATAACCTCTATGGAAATAACTGCAGGGAAATATTGCTTGATTGAGAGAGAAAAATAAATAAATAAATAAAATAAAATAAAACTCAAGGATCCTGGCAACCACCATGTATGTAGATGTACAATACGCATTATGTTTTATATGGAAGAATCGAGGAAAAACTTGTAACACCACTGCCATTTTGGTAGGAACGACAGGGAGGAAGGGAGGGAGGGATGGGAGAGGTGGAAGGAGGGAGTGGATTATATTGATTCTTCATGTTGTTTGGTATGATAGGAAGGAAAGAGAAGATGGAGGATTTAAATGTCATTAATAACTTATTAATTAGTTATCAAATCTCTCCCTCCTACAATCCATCCAATATTGGAGGAATTGATTTGGAGAGATTGGGATGGATTCACAATCCACCAACCCATCTCATCCCTTCATTGATCCCTCCTAAACTATCTTATGTAGCATCCCTCCACTGATTCCTCCTCCATCCATCCGACCAAACATAGTCTAAAAAGCAAAACAAAAGTCAAGTGCCAATTTCACGTCAAAAAAACCACGTGGAAATTTTATAAAATTACAGCCTGCTAGAGAGTCTCTTCAATCAATTATTCCAGAGACTTGGTCCTCTTAGAATTAACCCAGTATGTATTAAAACATTATATAATAGACTTCCTATTCACACATCAAGAGGAGAAAAAAGCCTGCCTGACGAAGATCTTCTTCTTTTATATTGGAATGCAGATTGCCAACATAAAGTCTCCTAGCACCACCAGAATATGGGCCTATAAGCCCACCTGTTCCACCAGCCACAGTTGTAGTCGATTGAACTAGATTCTTTTCAGCTTCTGATGGCTTCACCATCACTGGTTGACCAAGAAGAGGCTGGCCAGAGAGTGCAATTGCCATAGGTACTGACATTGCATCATAGAACTCAATGTACCTACAATGAAAGAACTTTAGAATGACATATAATTAAAACAATTAAAATCACATTTAAAATAATATATATATATATATATATAACTTATCCGTGCACTAACTAAACTTGCCCCTAAAATTTATAATCAGAGGAAGATATTGATGGTTAAGATAAACGTACAAATGGCCAAAAATACCATTTATAGGAAACCTACCCAACTCCCTTTGAACGTCTTGAATTACGATCCATTATGAGGCGCACATCTCGAACCTGCAGATCAAGAGATAGTAACTTATAGTGTTAAAAGATGGAGAGAAAAAAAAAAAAACCAATAATTCTCTAAACAAATATAATAAAAAATTCAGTGCAAACTGCTGAGTGATGTTCTAGTTTACTTTTTTCATCAGAAAAATTACATAACTGCATGTGAATAAGGCTGTCAGATGGCGGTGTAAAATGCCGAAATGATCATAACAAAACCTGACAACAGACAATATTTTTCTTCAGTCTACACATTTACCATATGCGAAATTTGACTTAGCTTGATCTCCAATCCCACCATCTCAGCACTCTTCAAAGAAAATTGAAAAATTTTTTTGTTTCTAGTTTGGCTCTAATTGTATAACGATTCACAACAAACTCAAATTTAAGAATTGAATGCCAGAACTAGGAGAGATCAGGGGGATGTGCATCAGTTTTTCATAAAAGCCAAAGACATGAACTCCATGAAAGCAGACAAATTAGGGCGTCCCACTACAATTATATAGTGAATCTAATAAGACTCAGTTCTTCAATTTAAAGCTTGCAACTCATTAACCTATCTGAAGATAAAGTGAACACATATTAAAGAGTGTTTCTTTTGAGCTAAAAGATTTACAAACTGTTATCATATAATATTCTATAAATTAGTGACAAAAAATATTAAGATTAATGTACAAACCTTGCCAGCCCTCGAGAAGAACAAATAGACATCTTTTTCATCTGCTTTCAGACAAATCTGCCAAAGTTGTTTGTTAGAGAAAGAGTTACACATGTACACAGTAGATAGAAAATTCAATATTTAACACAATATATATGTGTGCAAAATGTACTTCACCTGATAAGCAAATACTGTCCTCTGATCTCGTTCTGGATCAGCCTCTGGTTCTGTCCCGTCATCCTTCTTCTCTTTATGTCGTCTGCAAGAGAATGAAAATAAATTGACCCAAAGTTCCTCATTACCAGGAAGCTTGTTATAAATTGTTGAAATGGAAAGGTATGCTGAGACAAAATATTTTATAAACAATAATATATTTTCAGATTCTCAACCTGAAATAGCAAAATTAATAATGCAGAAAACTATATAAAGTCAAAATTAATGCAGACATCTATATAAAATATTTTGTGGTCTATAAAATCTGATAATAAGCAACCTGGAGAACAATATGACATTTAAGTTAAATGGGACATAGAACAAGAAGTCATTAATCTAATCCATTCCAACTTCAAGCAATGGATTAAAATAAGATATGTACCTTCAACAAACAACACAATCTTTAAGTAAAACAGCATCATAGAATTCTGTACCTTCTAAAAACAACACAATCTTAAATGAAACAGCATCATAGTGTTGTATGGATGCCAGAGCCAAAGGACCTAGATGCAATTATCTGGAACCTGTTAAAAGTTTATATTCCAGAAAAAAAAAAAAAAACATACAACAAAAATGAGCCCAAAAATCTAGGCAGCATTCTATAATCTATTTGTGAACTTAGAACGTCGCACCCACACCAAGATGATATAACACAAATGTGCAAGAGAATGCTAGGTATAAATCTTACTGAGAAAGCACTTTGAGTGTAAATCTTACATTGAAAAAACTTGAAAAGAAAGCACAACCAAAGATGCAGTCTCCCAGATAAAAAAGTCTACAGAAGTTTCCCATTTAAAAAGTTTTAAGTACTTGAAGGAAAACATTAGTTAAAATAAATGCAGGCACAAAAATGAATTTCAATGGGAATATAACTGGCAAAGAAAACCAAAAGTCCCTCAAGATGCAACGAATGATCATCAAGATCAACTTTTAATCAACTGTACAGTGCCAAACACTTAAGACTCAAAATATAACGCAATGCACATTGACCTAGGATTTTGAAAAGGCAATAATTGGAAAAACTATGATCACCTAGAACCTAAAAGTTTAAGGAAAGTAACCAATCAACATACTAATTGATAATTATGTTTCATATATAATGAAAATAATAATGGCCAATCTCGTAGCCCACTGGACACTGATTTTCCCACAATCACCAGAAGATGAAGTGCTTCTCTTAAGCAAAGCCCATCACTTCCTCACCAGCATTTCTGCAACAGAATAAATATAATTAAGAAACCGAGTTCAAAGGTGGATGATAACGAAAAGCATAACATGACATCACCACCGGGCAAAATCTCTAACAACTGAACCCTTAATCTTGTATCGCAAGCTTTTGAAAAGATTCCAGAAAGCTTAGGAAGAAACATTTAAGACCCATGACCTGAATTCCCGAGCCTGGCCCAAATGCCAGAAAGACCATCTGTAGACTGCTCTAGCATATCTGCGATTTCCCAGAATCTAGTGTTCAATATTCAGTAGTCTCAAGACTAGTAAATAGTAGAAGAATCTAATGAAAAGTATATCTGCGATTTCCCAGAATCTAGTGTTCAATATTCAGTAGTTTCAAGGCTAGTAAATAGTAGAAGAATCTAATGAAACTTAAGCTCTCCTACTGAGAATATTTCATGTAGAAAATAGTCCACTTGGAGGACAAAAGTTGAATAATAAAAATAAAAATAATTTATTTGGCACTGAGGACTAGAGTTCTGTCC
The DNA here is from genome assembly GCA_007844105.2 of Rhamnella rubrinervis. Classification (NCBI taxonomy): domain Eukaryota; kingdom Viridiplantae; phylum Streptophyta; class Magnoliopsida; order Rosales; family Rhamnaceae; genus Rhamnella; species Rhamnella rubrinervis. Next base: position 72,844 of record VOIH02000090.1, read on the forward strand.
AAAATGGATATGATAACACATCTAAAAAGAACCTCCTTCAAATTGAACCGAAGCCAAATATGCGAAATGAAGTATCAGGAGTCTAAAACCTAAAGAATAGACAAATTGTTTACCCATCAAGTAAGTTTAGTTAACTAACATGAAACATGACATATCTCAGCAGATTCAACATGCAAAGGTCAACTTTAGTTACTTAAATTCCTTAATCAATGAAAGTACGAAATTCTAAGCATCCTTATGAACACTATAAGTGGAAGGTCACTAGCTTCATTATCGAAAGAGATATCTTAGAGGAATATCCTACTCCCATATCCAGATAGAGAAGAAATACAATGTCAGAAAAGTATATTGAAACAGAGACAAAGACAGACGAACATTACTAGAAATTTATTAGTAAATTGGAATATGTTTTAAATGTCAAATGAAAAATGGCAATGTGTACAGAAATCACCTTCATAAACACACAATGCAATACTTATATGAAGGTACAAAAGCATCAATTGAACACCAAACAGAAAGGAATTTCTTACAAACTCAAGCCAGCCCACCCACCTACATATTATCTGGTGAAAGCATCCCATTAACAATACAATTACAAGGCGATACTATCACAGGAGAGGAGCTACTAAGAGTTATAAGAGCCATACCACAGAAAGCTAAAAGGAGCGAACACAACCAATCACTAATCCTTAACAGCCCCCAAATAAAAACTTATGTTCCCTTGCAAAAATGGTGTCACAGAAATATTGACTACCACACAAAGGGATCAGTAAGAATTATAACACAACCAAGCAGCTTGAAAACAAGTAACCTCATACTTGATTGAGGAGGAGAAGCAAATTAGAGAAAGAAGGTGATACCAAATAAATAATCAACATTAGCTGACACATTTGATAATCCAGCTTTTTTATCTTAACAAAACCATCACCCACTAAACCTCTCAAAATGACCTAAAATTTAGAAAAATTGAAGAAATCATATGATAAAGAAACAAGTGGATAATGGCCAACAAAGCGGAGGAGACCTTAAATAGAAATCTGAGGCTCTCTTTGTCATTGTTGTCCCTTTCTTATAAACCGAACATCTCTCTGTTACATATTTGCACGTATAAAGATAATTTGTCACTCCCATCTTTACTCCTGTCTTATAGACACTACAACAGACATTGATGGGAGCTACATATTAAGGCTTTACAACATCTTATTTCAATTCATATCTTTCTCTTGCATTAGATTGTTAAAATGACTGTTTTCATCCAAATTATTTGTTCCCCAAAGGAAGCAGAAAATAAGACCACGAGGAGTGCATTCTGATCTTATATTGGATTGTTAAATGAAGGCCCATTTTCAAGCGTCTAAAATTTTGCAAGTTTTTGCATTTTGCACCATTTGACTAAGACTTCAAATTAAATGCATCTTTCACTCTTAAGTCAATAACATACAAGTCCAAAACTTCACCCCTTATTTTTGCTTGAAATAAAGTATGTCTCCAATGACAGTCCAGCAGCAAAAATCCAAAGGACTAATTTTTCCAAAGCCGCTTTATGCTTTAAGAAGAGTATTGACCTTAACCCCAAAAGAACCTTTAACTCAATTTGTGCAATATGTAACTTAATTACATTTAAGTCCCAACTATGACAAAATGAGCAGACTCAATATGTTTAAGGAAAGAATTACCTAATTTTTCCACAATGGTCAAAATCACATCTATCATACACCATTACTCTGTACCAACTTGAAGCTCAGAGTAAGAGCACAACCAAAACAGCAGAGAGAGAGAGAGAGAGAGAGAGATTTAGCTCAAGAGGGTTTTCTTTTGTAAGTAAGTTAAGAAAAGTTAAAATTGATCCGTGTTTCCTTTGAACAAGCAAAAACACACCACAAAAATTTTTAACCAATAAATACAATATTTAGCAGCAAAGAGGCTCATTGATACCATTAATTTGCAGCTATGCACGTATGCAACCAACAACCTGATCATAGTACTACATCAATAATCATTCAAGAGTACTACCTAATTCTCCAAGTTCAGTTAATCATTCATTAGTGGAGTACCATAACATTGATCTAATGAAAGGATCTTCCACACAGCAGCTATACACCAACAAAAAATAGCTAGTGTAATTTAAGTGAACATTTATGGAGATAGAATAAGAATATAAATATAAAAATACCTGCTGCTTTCTCTATCCTTTTCTCTTAATTCTCTCTCTCTATCTCTTTCTTTATACTCCTTGTCCGACTCTGCTCTCTTTCTTCCCGATCACTTGATGTCTTTCGAGCGACTCATGCTTTGGCGTGACCCATCTCTCTCCCTCTCCTTGTCCTTGTCCCTATCCCGCTCCTTTTCCCTGTCACCTTCACGATCACGCTCTCTCCTTTCTCTGTCTCTATCACGATCCTTCTCTTTATTTCTATCCTTCTCTCTTTCTCTATCTCTCTCCTTCCCATTTCTCTCCTCCCTATCCCTATCTCTATGCTCACGGCTACTCTTGTGCCGATCCCTTTCTCCATCTCTGGACTGTGAACGTTGTCGTGATGAGCCATCTCTTCGACGATCATGATCACGTGACTCATCATATTTTGAACGCTTTGAGCGATGATCTCCATCATCATCCTTTCCATCACTTTTATGCTTTGAACTTCGACTACGATCCTTCTCTCCAGACTTTACAATTTCATCACTACCATTAGCAGTTTTCTGGGGTTCAGGGTTTTCAACTGTGTTCTCTAAATATTCATACTCATCAAAATCCATTAGAGCCCTTTCTAAACACAATGTAGAAAACAGCCTCACATATAAACTTTGTTGCTACTGAAATCTGCACCAATGAAACACCAAAAAACAAAAAAAAAACAAAAAAAAAAAAAAGAAAGGGGCAAAAAATCAATGCTTAATTCAATCTTTAAAATACATACTTTGAAACTTAGGAAATACATCAATAATCCAAACGTCAGAGTTTCATTCTATGTAAGCTAAGAATACTGAACTTCCAGACAGCAGTCAAGTTAGTATCAAAAACTCCAAAAGATATAAACTCAACTACAAAATTGAAATAACTAATCTCATTAAAACCCATCCGGAATCATTTTCCTTTCAATTCAACGCAGAAACCAAATCTAACACTCTTAATGAGTTTACTAAACTTGAATTCAAACTCATTCCTGACTCCCCAAAACCCCACAATACGTAAGAAACAAATATACATACTTACAAATATATATATATATATATATATATATATATTATAAATTAAGCCAAGCTCTAAATTACAATAGGATTAACACATAACAGAAATTGAAAGTCCCAATAGTTTTCCTACGAATTCCCAGTAACCAAAAGGGTTTTAGCGAGAGGTGGAAGAATTACCAGCTGAAAGCAACAAGCAGAGCGAAAATGGTGAAGTGGCGATGAACTTGAAGGCTTACAGAGGTGTGTGTGTGTTTGAAGCTCAAAGAGTATGACTTGGAAGCAAGCACAGAGATATATCAGGGTGGGTGTGTGTCTGTGCGACTCTTTCCTTCTAGGGCACAAACAAACTCTCAGAGGACACCGACTTTGGGCGGCACGTGACCCTATATAAAGAACGCTCGACCCGGTTCATTTTCCGTTTTCCTTGTTCTTTCTATCGAACCCGACTTCTAGGCAATTGGGTTTCGCATGGTTTTTTGGGGAATATCCTCAAATTTAAAAGAATAAATTATTAATTTCTTTTCTTCTTTTTTTTAAAAAAAAGGTATTAATTTCTTTAAATTTTATTAAAAAACCAGTTAATTTAATATAATGTCAACTTCAGCAATTCAATTGTTATTTAAAAAATATAAAATAAGACTTTGCCGCTTGTCAATTGAGTCCAAATATGCAAAACATGTGATAGTTTATCCTATACAGTATTATTTATCAAATCAAGTAACATTCAGGATCTAATAAAGATACAACTCAACATATATACAAAGGTGATTTTTATAATTATTCACAGTAAAATTGTACAAAAAATCATTTTAAACTCCAAGCCACACAATAAAATATTTATAAAAATAATAATAATAACAATAAGCTCTGTAAAGGGGCAAGGATGCTTGAAAAGGGCAAGAACAAATCCAGAAGGGGGTAGAGTGAAAAGCAATATTTATTTCTACTAATTGTAACCCAACAAAGAACACTAACAAATAAGGTCTCCAATAACAATACAAGGACTGCCTACAAATACGGAAAGGTCAAAATTTTCTGCAGCCTGTGTTAAATAAGGGCATGTTAGGTTATACATATCTTAAAGGAAAACCTACTTGGTTCGTCTCAAATAAATGTGAATAATATCAATCTGACATTTTGTGGAATAATAGTTACAATGTGCAAACTATATAATTGCAGCTTAGTTTTGCTTAGACATCCTGTTCTGTGTCACATGAGTTCTCTTTGCTAAAGATTCACCATCCTTTTGTCCACTTTTATCAATGTCTGGTTGGCGGCTGCTTTGAACTGGGAGTTCACCAATCCCTCTCATTGCTGAATTCCTTGCAGGTTCACCAGCCACACTCTGTTTCTCTGGAGCATTGGCATTATGAGCGCTAAAAATTCCATAACTAGGCCTTGGAGTAGTGGGAGAATTGGGACGAGATGGTTCTTGCTTTGATGTATCGTTGGGATGAAGCTTAGAATTTCTAAATACAGAAGTGTTGGTCTCAGCTTGCTTGTTTTCCCTCGTCAGTGATGAGAAGTTGATATCTCTTGGTGGTTGCCTTCCCTGATTTGAAAATTGGGGTTGTAACCTGACTGAGTCTTGCTTGTTTTCCCTCGTCAGTGGTGAGAAGTTGATATCTCTTGGTGGTTGCCTTCCCTGATTTGAAAATTGGGGTTGTAACCTGACTGAGTCTTGCTTGTTTTCCCTCGTCAGTGGTGAGAAGTTGATATCTCTTGGTGGTTGCCTTCCCTGATTTGAAAATTGGGGTTGTAACCTGATTGAGTCTCTTGTACCCAGGCCCCTATCATCCATTCCTTTAGTTGTTGCAAACCGATTCATGGCCTCATTCTTTTTGTATCTATTTTCAGTTCTATCAGGAGCTTCTGGTTGGGATGGCTTAGTGTGAGCTTTTGTAGAATCAAACACTCGTTTGGAATGCCCTAATGAACCATCACTACCAAAACGAAAGGACGCTGCTTGTTGAAAATCAGCAATTGGTTTAGAAGTAGTCTTTGTATCTTCATTAAAGTTGAATACTTCATCAAAACCACCACCAGCATCTGATACTGACCAGGAAATCTTGTCCCTAGGATTTTTATTTGGCATTGCCTTGGATGAGGTTATTGTTTGGTCCACTTCATCCAAAAGGATCTCATCCTCAGCTTCCAAGCCAGCTTCTGCAGAACTTAGGTCTTGAATAGGACCACAGGAATCAACAGCTGGATTTGAGTTTGAGGTGACCATCTCAATTCCAGGGCTTATATCTCCTACAGCCTGATATTTTTTCCACCACCCTTCTTTGATTGGCCATATTTGACATGCCTAACTATCACATATGCACTGTCTTTCCCCATATGGGGTCCGCTTTCTACAACAGCTATATCTTCAACCTGCAAATGTTTGCAATAACAAGTGAGGAAACAGAGAGAAATATACAATCGTGGAAGACAGAGAACTACGAGTAGACTTGGAGGATCTGACAATACCAAGGCAGAGAGACTGGAGAGATGGGATAAAGTTTCTTTCAATTCCTGACCTGCAGAACCCCTGACAGTGCACTGTTTCAGAACCATAAAAGGCATTAGATTAAACATGGTTAGTTCCAGTAACTGCAATTGGACAGCTTTCCAAGTCTACATTACTGACACATTTGGCAGAACATAACTATCTTCAGCACACGGCTTTGAGGTGTTTTTGCATGGTTACACAGTATAAATAAGAAAAGAACTTATATCCATCTAATGTTTCACACGACCTAACTGGGAAAAAGTCAAACTTGTTGAACTTCAGAAGTTGAACATTGCGTAAAAATAGCAGCTTAATCCTTATTTGACTGCTGTGCATTATATCTTCACGCAAAATGGTCATGCAATTGAAAAGCTATATTCTAAGACTCAAGCATATAAAATTTTTAAAGAATGTAAGAAAGTACCTTCACACGGTAACCCTGCTCCATTAATCTCTTTACCATATCTGCTTTCATTTGTAGGTCCTTTCGTTCCTGAAAAAAAAGATGGAGGCGGTGTGTTATGCATCAGTTTTGGTGTGTTACAGCATCAGTTTTTCTTTTATCAGTTTGAAAACGTAAAACCACTGAAATGATAATCAGTTAACCATATGAACTCATGGAGGAGAAAAATAATAAAATGAGTATAGCCAGAAATGACTTGCCAAGATGATTGAAAACCATTCACATTACACCAAACATAAGGGTTTCTGGTCCAGATACACTACAATATATAATAAAGACAAATATCTTGCTTACAAGAAATTATTTACACAACATAAACAAGTGGTTGTAGTTATCTTTTCCTTTACTTTTCTGGTTTCTTTTATACAAGCCACAATGCTTAAACATAAACAACCATATTACATTGGAGTTTTAACAAACCACAAACCAATCATGTTGGTTCATTGCCAAAGACAACCAGGCCTCATATTTGTGCTTAGGTTTAGAAACAATAAAGGAAAAGAACAAAAATAATGAAACAAAAAATCTGAGAGCATTTAAGCATCTGAGAGAGAACAAAATCTGGGGAATCTGAAGGCGAGAAAAATTCACCATAATTGTAAAAATGAAAATTCCATATAGTGCAGAATAATGGAAGGCATACAAAGCATTTAGCAACTACAGTAGATGGCAACTTCTCCAATCCCTACAAAGATAAACGTACTATAAGAAGACACAATAAACTTTCCCTTGATCTAATATATTTAACCATTTTGCAATTATATTTGTCCACATCAGTAACTAGTTTTTACTTCCACCATCTTTTACCATGCTTTTCTGATTGAAAGTTTATGTTTGTCCTGCATATTTTACTTAATTCTAAATGAATGAAAGGATCTTTAAGATGCATTAGCATGTGGTGTGGAAAAACTACGAAGAAGGAACTCACAGTTTTCCCAGAAAACCTGACTTCTTTAGTAGTTCCTAATCATAAAGTCGCCTCGGACTGCATATAAGATAAAATTCAATTAAAAATCATCAGGGAAGCCCAAAAACCACCAAAAGGCTAAGACTAGCAACAAACACATATTGAATGTACCACCATGGACCCTAATTGCTTTTACAATATTGTTATGTTGCATTCTTGCAGCTCACTCAGCCACTGGATCAAGCTAACTATTGTGTCTAATGGCCACAAACAATACACATATATTAGAACTAAACTACATAAAATACAAATTCTTATCCACATATGTAAAATTAAAGGGGTTGAGGCTTCAAAGAGGCAAATGAAAACGATCACAACAGCTGTTACATTAAAAACTTTTGTACAATTTGCTAATGCATGACCATAATCTAGTCAAAACATGTAATGCATTAAAAGAAACTTCAAGAAACCAATGGCTAAGTTTAGACACTTAGTCTGGTCAAAACATGTAAAGCTTTAAAAAAAAAAACTTCAAGAAACCAATAACCAAGTTTAGACACAGAGTGGCCATTTGGGTTGGGGAATCATGAACTCCATCTTTCCACCTTGATTCCTTGAAATTAATTTGAAGCATTATATTCATTATCGTTCTCTTCCCATACCAATTTTAATGTTTAACAATAATATTTATTTTCATTTAAATCTTATATAATAAAATTAACAAGATTTGCTCATCAGGCTTGCCACCTAAAAATATTTGTTTAAAATCATTATTTTTCCCAAGAGTATATTGAGTCATTCCTTTCAACAAAATAGGACAACATAAGAGCACCCACACCATAGGGTACCTTGGCTTTTGCACGGTCTTTTTCCCTTAATTTTTCTGATACTTCTCTTTATGGAAGTCCACTATTTTACAGACAGGGGAACAGCGGTCCTTTGAACCTGTAAAATATGAGATAACAAAGTTACTCAACATCTCATCAAAGTTCCTAAATCTTATTTTAAAGCTAGCACTTAAGTTTATCATGAGTAAATGATTTCTTTGCAGATTAAAACACCAAGAACAATGAAGACGAAAGTGACAATAAAATGTTATCTTTTTAATGAGAATTGAAGTTTTCTGATTGTGTGCGTCATGCTCGTCACAACAACAATACATACCTAGCATACAACTACAATCACTAGGTAATAAACTATTTAGAATAATCTGCATATACTAATGGTGTTGCAACTCTCTTATGGTCTGACCACAAACTTCCATGTAATCTATTTAAGTCATAGAAGCCCACTGACACGTTTAAAAAGAAGTTATTAATTAAAGCCAATTGAAAAAGGTTTAACCTATAGCATTTTGGTATTTATTTCAAGTGCATGCCACTTATGCGGACCCAATGCTGGTAAGGCCAAACAAGATAGATCAAATATTTTTATGACCAAAACCTGAAAAAATTATGTTGGGTGGAACTGTAGCAGCATGCAATTTGGAGCAAATCTTAATTTAGAGAAGGACCAATATAGGTCCTTGAGCCTTGGGCCTCATTCCACAAATTTAAGGTGAATGTTGAGGTTGGGGATAGGATAATTCTGAGATTCTAAATATTTTGAAGCAAAATAAAATCCACTAGAGGCCCACAGCATATGGAGATGAGGAAAACTTTACAGAGCAGTAAGAAAGTTCACATAGTTAAAAGCATTGTGACAAGTGGAAAACATCTATGCATGATCGCTAACTTCATTTTTGCTTGCTTTATTGCACTCATGCAACTTGTCTGTAACCAGTTGTTTGTGTCATATAAATAATAATTCAGTTTGCCAAAAAAAAAAAAGAGTCTTGTCAATTTACAGCACAAAGTAACATTGTTACATAAATTAAAATGTGTACCTCAACTAAATCAAGGTTGAGTTTCCTTGCACGATTGAGAGCCTCACACCTTGAGACAATTACATGCTCTGCATGCAAAGAGAGGTTAGAATTACTGATTCGTCAATTCACTACACCTATATAAGTCCACAAAGAGCTCTAAAATTCAAAACTTTATTTTTCATTAACAGCAAGCATAATTGCAACACATCCATGTTTTCATTGCAACCAACGAGTTTACAGCAACTTTGGTAAAAAAAAAAATTGAAAAATAGGGGCAGTTTATAGCAACATCTTATACTCGTTGTTCTTCTTTTTTTGCTTTCACTTTGATTCCACGTCCCTAAGCCTTTCACACTAACATAGCCTTCACTCTAAAATACTCAGATCTCTCATGCTTCCCTAATTATATAAACACATAATGTTAACTTCAATTCATCTAGCCATATTTGCATCTGATACTTGGCCGCTGATAGGGATATAACTCGTGGCCACTCAAAACACAAGGAAAAGCCTTAGGAAACTGGCTTCAGCAATGGACATGTATGTACTCATACCCTACACCTGGTACCTGAGTCTATGCAACATAGCTCCAAACGAGTATGGAGTAGGATTGTTTATGCTATGTTTGGTAGGAGGGATCACTGGAGGGATTACGGGAGTGGGAGTGAGTGGTGGAGGGATGAAGGTTGTGGTGGTTGTTTGGTAGGAGGGATGGATGGATGGATGGATGGATGGATGGGATGGGAGGATGGATGGAGAATCCATCTTAATCCCTCCAAATCAATTCTTCTAAATATTGAAGGATCATAAGAGGGAGACCGTTAAGAACTAACTAACAAATTTATAATTACATTTAAATCCTCCATCCTCTTTTTTCTTCCTAGCATACCAAACAACATGAAGGATCAATATAATCCAGCCCGTCCTTTCACCTCTCCCAAACATAGCATGAGACCGATCTACTAGGAATCTATTAAAGAAAGTTCTACAAACACAGCGACACTGATTCATCCTCATTTCCTTTTCATATCAATCTCAACCGTGTGTCTGAAACAGACTTTTCTACCATAAATATAACACTAACACTACCATCATGAAATATTATAATGTATTCACCAAAATATATATGTCTATATATATATATATATATATTTTACAAATTTATAATATGAAAATACACAATGTTGATATGCAAATATGCATCTACTGCATAAAAATTTTGTCAATTGAAGAAGAGTTACCATTTTCCATCACAAGCCGAACAACCTCAGCCGTAATCTTCTCATTTATTCGTGGTCCACTCGTATCCTTGTCTTCCTTTTGCTTACCCTGAAACTACACACCACCCAACACCATAAAACCATCAGTGCCCAAGTACCTTACAAGTCGTACCAAATGAGAAAACCCAAACTTCAATAATTCTACAGTAGCTACAGACTATCCAACGACACAAAATCAACGTAAAACCAGAAAATATACAAATTATGCGGATAATTAACTTAATTCAATCTCGCCACAATAACTGAAAATTCAGTTCCTCAATAAGGCCATCACTACAATACCAGAAAAAAGAAAATGAATCACCAAAATTTAAACTTGAGCACAGATTACTAACAACCCAATAGCCAATTACGAAAAATTTGCACACATATAAGCAACCAGCTATTCCCAAAATCCCAAAATCATTACCTGAACTGGGGTAGCAAAAACCTCACGCTATTGCCAAAACCATTGGGTTTATTGTGAAAGATCAGAAATGGGTTCTCTGAGACGCATGGTTTCGTCTGTGAAACAGTAGAATTGAGCAAACAACCATAAGGAACGCTCTTGAACTGGCTGTACAAATGCTTAACCTTAGATTGGCTAATTCTGCACCAAAATGCCATCTTTCTTTAATTAGCAGACATCAAATCGAGGCATAGAGATTGAATGACGAGAAAGAAATCACAGAGTGACACTGAGTGCGAGAAGACGAACATTCAGCAAAAACCTAAGAGATTTCTGCTGATAAGCCTGATCAGTCGAAAATTTGACAGGCCCAAACGATTTATTAACGCGCCACAAGTTTATCTCTTCGAACGGCCCATTTTATTTCAATAATAATTGATTTTAAAAAGTCTAATTAAAATTATTAAATTTCTTTTTTAAGTAGAGGCTAATTAAAATTTTGGGGTTTTATTATTATTATTATTATTTTCTCTTTATAAAGCTTAAAATAATTATTGCAGTATGAAAAAAAAAAGGTTAAAAATCCAATTCAAAATTGAACAAGAATCGAAATTAAAAAGAAATGATTAAATATGACAGTGAACATACAAATTTTATATTTTTTTCTAAAAAAAAATAATTTTTATATACAATAAGTAAATTTTTTTAAACAAAAAATAAATATAAAATGTGCTACATATTTAAAATAAAATTTATTTATTAAGAAAAAAAAATTCAACTAAAATTTATTGGGTTTTTTATACTAATACCTCTAAACTTTCACTTGAGTTCCATATTCCTCCTTACTTTTACTTAAGTTGCATATACCTCCGAATTGCTGAATTTTCAATTTAGTGCAGCAATACTCTTGCACTCAATATTTTTTTTTTTTTGCCCTTTTTTCGCATGTTGTGCATCATGTGACCTGCTATTTGATGATAAAGATGTGATTTATAAAAATTTGCATATTTTTCTTTTGATTTTTAGCATCAATGTCCTCAAAATTATGTACAAAGTTGTAAATTATCTCATAAACTATAAAATTGGCATAATACCCTATGAACTTTTGAAATAATTGTTAATTGGCCTTACTCATTAACATATATAACTTTAGCTCTATTTTTTCTTAACGTTAAAGGTTAAGATAAATAACACTATGAAAAAAATAAATTAATTTGAATTATTAAATAAAAAAATATTTATGAACAGTTAGCCAATCCCGCGATAGTTGTAAACAAATATTGACTATAACATAAAATAAAAATGTTTATTGCATCCTGACAATGTTGACATTCCAAGAATCCCATTAGCAAATGGATATTTGATGGTCATGTTAATATACATTACAATGAGGATCTAAGTTGGATTCAATATACAAAATGTTAAAATATAATACATTAGCCTATTATTGGAACATCAAATAGATTCAACCAAATGAATAAGCCTCTTGCTTCTTTTATAAGTTACTATTTATTTTTCTGTTTTCTAACAACATTGTATTTGTTAGGTTTTTAGTACTTCTACAGCAACATTTAATTAGTTTGTCATTATGTTGAACAGTCCTTTTATTATATTTGATTTATAGGACTTTGTAAAAGATCATTGATTGTAATCTATGCATTTATTTTATAGTATTTATGAGAATTTTATAAAGTGTGAAAGTTATATGGTAGAAGAACTTCATGTGAGGAGTAGCACTTGAATGGATCGATTTTTGGGTAAGATTTCAAAAAAGATAATATGCTTGAATTTATTTTTTGTCATTGAATTATTTGATTAGACTAAATAAGGAAAATTCTTATTCAACCTAATGAGTTAATTTACATTTTATATCTTGATTTATCATTTCTAAAAAGAGATTTTTCAAATTCTTTTATATGAGGTTTTTAGGCTTGACAAAAATAAGCCTTTGACAAAAAGTATCATGTAAGTTAATTTTTAAAGAATAATTTTTTTCAAAAGCCCATTTGTATTGATGTAACATTTTTAAGTTGGAGAAAATTATTTTTGCTATAAAAAGAATTTTTTGTTTAACAACTTGGTTGAGAGTCTAATTTGATCTAAGATTCTATGTTTTAAATTGAAAAATATTTTTTGATGAAAGAATTTTATTTAAATATGTTGTCAAGTATTTTTTGAAAGAAGAAACAAGAATCTTCAGGAAAAGAGAATTTGCCTTCTCAAAACAATTTGAGAGCAATAGATATGAAGACAAGTAAAGCTTATTGAAATCCTTGATTAATTCAACATTGTGTTAGCAATACAAAAAAGAGAGTATTTTATTGTTGAAATCCAATTAGTGATTGTATTCATCTATAACTTAATAGATTGTTTAATAGCTAGATTAGGAATTATCAATCCTGTAAAAAATATATTATATTCAGTATGTTTTATTATCAATTTAATTAATTAATCTTAATTAAATTTGATAATTTGCTAAGATAAATCTTTCAATATATCCTTTAACAATGTGATATAAAGCTACGTAAAGTATGAAATTCACTTAAACATTTGTGTATCAAGCTCATAATGATTATTAGGTGGCTTTAAGGGATGGTGATATGCTTAAATGTTTTATGAATCGCTAGTCCAACGATTTTTTTTTTATATATAAATTAAAAAGAGGCTCAATATGGATTTCATCAGCCCAAAACTCTGTTAGAGAATAGAATCTCGTTGTTGTTTTAACTTTACTATCCTAATAGAAGTCTAAAACAGTAGGTTCACTCCGCTAATGGTTCCCCTTCATCTAATTTACGATGCGAAGTTGAGTATACCTGATGCATTAGTAAGACTTGCCAAAACTCTAACCATAACTCTCGAAAGGTGTGATGGAATGGTTAGTTTCATTTCCACTAGGTCACATTCTCAAGTGCCTGGTTCAACGATTTAGACTACAACATGCAGGACTATATCTGACAATTATAAATAAACTAACATTAAAAAAAAATGCTTACATCCAAACAATACTCACATTACAAAAATCTCATTACTAGGGTGTCACATGTTGATTTGATTTCAATTGATCCAGCCAATCAAGTGGTCTCTCATTCTACCAAGGCCTTTAGATTTATTGAGACTATTTTAGCCAAAACTAAGGTTTGAAAGACCAACTCTACCCTAGTTTTTGGCGTTCTTCATAAAGTGTGTTTAACTTCAACTCCACCAATGAGTATGAAAAGGCTAGACTCTTTTGTCATAAATCCATAATTTTATATGAAAACCCATTTAGAATTGGCATTAGATTCATGTTCCTTCATTAATTAGCAAAGTTCAAGCTAGCCTAAGTTGTCTCAGCCTAATGCATAGCTAATTAAACCTCACATTATTGCAAAAGTAATGGGTTTATTGTGATTAATGACAATATATAACACAGAATGATATAATAAGCGAAATCGCTCACTCATGTCGTTTAAAAATAAAATGTTCCGTCTTTTATTAATCGTGGGACCTCGACCGTTTGGCGAAGGGTATCTTCCTCTACTCAAGACTCTCCCCTTTTTGCCGGGGTCTCAGCCCTTTGGCCAAGAGTTATCCTCCCTCTACACTAAGGAGGCACCTCTTTGTAAAATTATCAAGAATCTCAACCTTTTGGTCAAGGGGTACATTCCTTATATACTAAGGAGGCACCCTCAACAAAATTCTTGAGGGCTTTGGCGTTTGTTGTCTTCTTCCTGCGACACCCCTTGGCCAAGCGTAAGAGAACATTTGTACACCCAATTAATAAAGGATGGGACATTTTATTTTTAAGCGCATACGTTATTTTTACGAATCTCACGTAGGATGTAATTAGCGACTTTGCTCATTATATCATTCCTGATCGATTTTTTTTATTATTTTTTTATGAGACAATATGATTGAGTAGAGAACCATTAAGCCGAAAAATACCTAACCTTATAATTTTTTTTTCTTTTTTGAGATAAAATCTGAATGTTTCATTAAGTAAGCAAATAAGTCATCTCGTTAAACACTATAGAGTGAAGTCATACAAAAGATTCTTCTAACCAAATTTCAAATGTACCTAAACTTAAAGAAAACTAAGTTAAAGAATGTGCAGCAACTCTATGAATTTGTAGAGTTGAAACAACATTTAAAACTTGAAAAATTGATTCAAACATTCAATAATATCCTCAATTAGTAAAGACTACGGCAATAAAGATCCATCACCAAAACAAATAATATCAATTGGTTGGTTAGAATCACTTTCAATTTAACTTCTAAAACAAACTAATCTCCAAGCAGTAATCAATAACATCTCCAATCACATGGTTGATATAATAATTGCTTTGACAAATTCAATTATATTATATTTTTAATAAATATTAAATTATATACATCTTTTGAATAAATTGACCATATATATATACATATATTGGTTAAACTTAGTTTAATCGATTTCATGCCAAATTGCTTTAGACATTATTAATTAAGAAAACATTTTTCCTTCTCTCTATCTCTATATAATTGTATAAAATTCTACTTTAATTTGGTCATGGATGGATGTTATAGGCTTTTATTCACATATATCATCTGTTATTTATTAATCATACAAACTTATTACCCTAGTTAGTAGTAGCCCAACACTTTTGCATTAAAGCGCAACCTAAGCAAATCACATTGCATGGAACCTCCTTATGTGCTCCCTAGATTGCCAAAGTATGTTATTAGTTTTACATACTACGCGATCAGTCATGATCCATCCCACATTCAAGAATCACCTCCTTTCGCTTCCATATCCAAGGATAACCTCCTCTCACTCAAGCTTAGTAACCTCTCTCGCCAAGTGTCAACAACACCTCATGTACCTTCGATGAAAAATAAATTGCAAAACAAAAAATAAATTTGTGAAATACAATCATATGTATTGACTTGGAGAATGGCTAGTCTTATGACCAATACAAGAATACCACACAATTAATATTGACACTTATACAATTAAGTCAACTGTGCAATCAATATGGAAATATTGTAAAGCAAATTAATCACCAAAAATCATTCTGAAAATCATATACATTGACATCCTCCTTTAACTGATGCTGGTGATCAATGAGCATAAATTTGTCAACTAAGAATTGGTGTCGAATGACATAGCACGATATTTTGCTTCAATAGATAACTTAGAAACTGTTTCTTACTTTTTATATTTCCAAAAAATTAAAGCATTACCAAGATATATACATCAACAAGTAGTGGATCGACGAGAATCAGCACACTGCCTAATCAGCATCACTATAAGCTTAAAGTAAGAGAAAAGCGGGCTTCATACAAAATACCATGACTAATAGTCCTAAGTAAATAACAAATGATCTGTTTAACTGCCGCTAGATGTAAATGTCAAGGCTGGTGTATAAACTGATTCATCAAATTAACTACATATAAAATATCTAATCAAGTAATAATCAACTAAATTAAACTTCCCACGAGTTGTCGATAGATTGTAGGATCAGAAATCAAATCACCATCACTTGCATAATACATTACATTCATTTCTAAAAGAGTATCCATAGGATTGGAATTTTTAAGTCTTACTAAAGCAATTAAATTACTGGTCATTGATGTTGATTAACTAAAATACCTTGATCTGTACGATGTATTTCAAGTACAAGAAAGTATGTGAGGGACCCCAAATCTTTCATATGAGATAAAGAATGTAAAGAAGCCTGTAAATGCTTTATTCTAAACTCATCAGATCCAATTATAATGATGTCATCTACAAAAATAAGAAAAATACTAATACCAATAGCGAACATTGATAAAACAGGAAGGATTATTAGAACTTTGGATAAAATTCAATGTATGCAACAATTGACCAAAATTTTCAAACCATGCATGGGGAGCTTGTTTAAGTCCACAAAGAGAACATCCAAGTCTACATACATGATTGTTGTTACTACGTTGATTGCCAGGATAAAGTTTCATGTAAATCTCTTCTAGAAGATCACCATGAAAAAATATTTTTACATTCATTTGAAAAAAGGTCTTTTTGCATAGCAACAAAAGCCAATAAAGTATAAGCGATTGGTCATTTTAGAGTAAGAAAGGCAACAAGGTAGGGTTAGGAGGTGGTCCTCTATTCGATTTCTTATACCTATCCCGCCCCGATCCCCATTTATGGGAGGTAAAATGGAGATTCCTCAACATGGCGGGAATCTCATTGCCACACTTGATTACTTTTTTTTTATAAATAAGGAAAAATAAAATATGTATGTATATATGAAAGCAATAAATGTTGGTAATTTTATTAATGAATAAATTACATATATTACAAAATAGTAACCAAGCCATAAAAGGAAATTTAGAAGAAACAGAGAAATATAAGTCCCAAAATTATTTAAAATAATAAATTAAGATAAATTTCCATAGAACTTGCGAAATTGATATCGTCTTTAATTAATTGGCAATGAAAGACCTGATGAGGCAGATTAAGGATCCCAAAATGGGGATCTTAGTGGAGGTTGTCGGATAATATTCATCTTCACTTTTTCAAAATTGGCGATTCGCGATAACGACAAATACTTAGATAAATCAAATGTTTACATTAACCAGCGAACAAAAATGCATGCCTATTGGATTTGGTGCATGATTGGAGGAAGAAGAGTAAGGGCATGGCTGCTTGTCAAAATTTATTATCACCATTGAAACTAGTAATTGAGAGTTCTAGTTTTAAGACAAGTGATTAAGGTTAATAGGTAAATAGTTACCTAAAAATATTAAAAATATAAACATTTAATATATATTAAAAACTATATATACATGGGGTAGATTCGGAGGAATAATATTCCCCATCCAGCCGAGACAAAAATTTTGCCTCGCCACCTCGACTAAACTTCGAGAGAGGTAATATTGTCATTCCTATTTTGCTGATTGGAGCAAAAGTCTCATGATAATTAACCATATATTCTCGCTAAATTCCAAGTGCAACAAGACACGCTTTATTATGGTTTAAATATCCATCAGCTTTCTTTTTGTAGTGTATCCCATTGACAACTTATTATCCTTCTATATGGATAAAAACAATATCTTAAGTATAGTTTTTATCAAAGCTTCTAATTTTCATTCATAGCATCCTAATGTGAATATTTCTTTGCTTGAGAATAAAATTAAGAACATCATTTGTTGTAAGGAATGTGAAGATAGACAATCGATCGGAGGTTTAATGCACGTGTATAGCGTCATAAAGAAGCACAATAATCACATTAATAAGTTCAGATAAGTGGTATTAGGATTAAGATAAAGAGGTACTTGTCGAGGCCTTCTATTTTTGGACTATTACTATGTTGGTTATCTATTCTAGAATTAAACCTTGTATCTTCTAAATTATTAACAATAAAAAAGAATACGAAGATGAAGGAGAAATATGCTTAGTCTTAAAAATATATATATTTTAAATAAAAATCACATTTAGAAACACGAATACGATGAGCAATAGGAACCCAACAAATAAAACTTTTCTATCGGAAGCATAACTAAGGAAAGCACATCCAAAGACTCTGCTTAATTTTATTTCTTTCGAATAAAGGAAGATGAGAATAACAAAGACAGAAAGACATGTCAATGTTGTAGTTAGGATTTTGTTATACAAATGAAAATATGGAGTTTCATTGTGAAGGGTTAATGAAGGTAAGCGATTAATTAAATGGTCACCATAGATAATCACTTAACCCAAAATTGTAAAGGAGCAGGATGTATCGAAGTAAGATATGAGTAATATCTAAAAGAAAATGAATTTTTTCAGCTACTCCATTTTGTTAAGGAGTATATGGACAATATTTCTGAAAAGTATGCTCTCATCTTGAAGAAAAATTAAAAACATTAGACATATATTCTCTACCAGAGTCAGATCTTACAATTTTAATGTAGGTAGTAAAGGATCAGATCTATAGCGGAAACTAAAAACTGTTATGTTAAATATGTGATTAAATTAAATAATTCAATACAAATATCTCAATGAAGTGCAGATCTTCCAGCTGCTCCTTTGATTGAATGATGAACACCATACACCATCGATCTACACAGATCTGCACCGTCAGATCTTCCAAACTATCCTTAGAATAGTATAGCAGTGTGTGGACACTCTAAACGTATAGAAACACAAGATTAATTATAAAAATCAAATCTAAAATTGTATCAACTTTTTATTTTTCTCTCGATTAAAACTCTAATCTTGTCTCAACAGAGACAATATATGTCTCTTGGGTTTAAACATAACAGTTTATATATAGACAAACTCAAGAAACCTTAAGGTTAGGAATATGTGTCCTAAAAATGATAGATAGACAAGTGTGGGGCCTAATCTTGTATTTATTAATCTTGCACATAGGCACAAGCCCAACATGTAGAAAATTGATTTTTAACATATGCAAGAAAATGCTTGAAAACAACAAAAACCATAGACTTTGAATGCAAAAAATCTAGTCGGTATGTCAACTATAATCATCAATAAATGAAATAAAACATCGATAATGAGAATGAGAAGAAAAAGAAGATGGTCCCCAAACATCTATATGAATTAAATCAAAATATTTTTCAACATTATTTTTACGAGCAGGAAAGGAAGTGTCTTCCTTTGCCAAATTTACAACTATCACAATTAAATAACACATGTGAAGAAATAATACAATCTTTAAAAATAGATCACACTTTAACAAAAATAAAGTTGTAGAATTGGGGTGGCCTAAGTGCTTATGTTATACTTGATTTCAAACGAAACAAGATAAAAGAAAAAAGAAAATAAAGATTTATTCTTGAAATAAATTGGCAAGCTTAGAGTGAACAATCATCCACATTTAGGTCCCTTCCTAATCACTTTCCTCGTGTCCTAATCCTGGACGATACAACTAGATTGAGAAAATAAAACTTTGCAATGGTCATCAACTAATTGACCCATAGATATAAGGCTCAAAGTTAATCAAGATACACAAAAGACATTGTTTAATGGCAATTTATGTGGAATATCAGCGATAGATGTAACATGAAATGTTTCTCCCTTTGCAATTTGAATTCCAATTTACCATGGGAAGGCTTCACATTGACTATGTTTGTTGAAGAAGAAATCATGTGATTTGAAGCACCAAAATTAATATAACAAAAGATGAAGAATTATGTATACTTGAAATTCTAAGAGCGAATAATGCATTGAATAAGTTCTTATATAACCTAAAAGTAAGCTGTGTAGAACCAATTTCAAGTTGAAAACTAGAACTAGCAACATGTAAGGCTTGAAAAGTGTGATTCTAAGGGCGGCGTCGACAATCAACAATTACATGTCAGGACTTTTACGATAATTGCATAATTATTTTTGCCTTTGGTTTGCAATATTTCCAAATTACTTGCAATATAACATTGCACCTTATTTATATGCCTAGACATTACTTGAGTTGCACAAGCCACGCCCATTTGATTAGAAAATAAATTATTTCCTATTCTATAACACTTAAAGTGACACACCTTTTGCTCTTCATGAAATTTAAGAAATTTCATACACCTTTAAAGTCATATAAACCCAAAAACCAGTATCATGTACTAATTCTTTATATTTAGCCTACAAATTCAGAAAACCATAATAAGAATCTTAGATAGATAAAGTACTTTAAGAAAATTTGTACATCTCTAATTAAAGTTGAAAATGTCTAGCGAAGTTTCTTGATGATAAATATTTTTCAAATGATCCCACATATTTTGACATAAGAAAAAGATTTTAAATTAACAATAATATTATCACCAACAAAGCTTAAAATCCAACTAATTACTATAGCATCATCAAAATCCACAGTCTAATTTTTCAATATCGATTCAATTTTAGACTTAGGATCAAACCCATCTAAATGACTTTATAAATTTTTTCCTTTGATAAACATATGAAATTGAAATTCCCAGAAAAATATCTTTTGTCCATTCAATTAGATAAGCAAAATATCTTATTTTTCAAAAGTAATAAGATCGAGTGGTTAAGATTCATTTCTAAGGCTTTGGCGCATTCAAATTAACTAGGCACACCATGATTAAATGATCCTTTATTTTCTAATTGGAAAATTTATTCGCTCTATAACAATATATCAAAGAAGGTAATCCTAATTTCCATGGCGACTACTCTAATTCTTTGATCTCTATAGAGTGCATCATTTTTCACTGGGATTCTTTCCTTTCATTACCTTTTTGGTGGTTCTTCTTCCTTTGTGCTTTCAATGGCTCGGCATTTGAGAAATCTTCATAAATGTTAAAATCTCTTAGTCTCTTATGGACTTTCCCTTCAACTAAAATAGAGTTGGGGAGAATCTATTACTAACATTACTTTAGTGAGGAAAATCCTTTCACCACGGAATTTTTGAAGGTTCGCAAAGTTGATTTAAAAGCACGAATTCATATAGTTAAATTGGACAATAATATTTTCAAATTCATCTTGAAGAAAAATATGAGAAAGACTACATTTTCAATCATAGGCCTTGGACATTTGATGGTGCTCACATAATTCTCAAAGAATGGTGCGAGTTTACAACTTTGTACAAGATTGAGTTTAATACATCTACGTTTCATATGCAAGTTCATGGTCTTCCTCCGGCCTTTCTTACCAAGATACTACCTTTCAAATAGAAGATCGAGTAAGACTTGTTATTCTATCTTTCATATTTCGGATGTGATATTGTTAGATGCTATCTTCACTTCGGTAGATATTTCGGTGGAAAACCCTATTCCAACGGGTTATTTCTTAAAGTATAAATAGGTAGGGATTTGTATATTCAATTCAAGTTGAACATTTATGATTTCCGTTATTAATGTGGTTCCTTGATGCATGTTATTGGTCGATGCTCTAAAGATTAGTCATGATACACGATAAGAGAAACCATCAAGCTAGGTTGTATAGTCCTTGGTTGAAGGATGAAAACAATAGTAGCATCGTCATGGATTTTTCGACAGCGGCAAGCCTTTCAAGCATTCATGGAGTAATCAAAATTTTCAAAATTCAAACTCTTATGCTTGGGAAAATTTCCTTTTAAGTGAAACTTTAGTGTCAGTATATGAGGCGATAACGGTGTCTAGTTAACCTTGTAGCTTTAGCTTCAAGTAAGGATGGGCATGATTCGAGTGGGCTTAATTTTTGGGCCCAACCAACTAATGAGCCTAAAGTCAAGTTTTAATATTTTTAGCCTAAACCACACTGAATTTGGGTTTAAAATCTAGCCACTCAATTTAAAATTAGGCAGGTCGGATTGGCGGGTTGGTAAGTTTGGGGTTCATTAATACTAATTTTTTACAATCCATATATAAAATGTAATTGATGGACTAATTGTTTACTATTTAAAAAACTAGGTCTAATATTAAATTTTTATAAAGCCCAATGGCTCATATATAAAATGATGGTGATTGATTTATAATTAACAAAGCGTAAACAAAATATTAAAATTTACATATATAAATTGATGTCAAATATTAAATTTTTGCATAACGCTCATATATAAAAAAAACATAAACAGTAATATTAAATATACTTATTGGTTTATAAACTAATAAAAAAAACCTGAAAATTTTAAACAAAACATTAATATTTAACATCTTAAATCGTAAGTAACATTTCAATTAGGATTTTGACTTCAAATTCATGAAATTATGAAATAAAAATATTTTTAAACCAAGAAGCAGAAAATCTACAATAAAATACAAATTCATATATTAAAACTATCATATCACAATTATATCATCACCATATATTATATTAATCAAATAGTTCAACTCACGCATGCAAATTATGAATAGAAATAAGCAATTAAACATATTACAGTCATCCAAAACAAAATAAATAAAAAGTTAAAATTAATACAGTCGTCAAAACTCATAGTCATAGAAAATATGAAAAATTAAATATAAAAATTAATACAATCATAAATATCTTCAAGTCTAACTATCCATATCCATTCCAATTTTCAACTATCCAACAAATACATATCTTGCATATTCCACTTCTTTATTAAATTGCATTCCTATAATAAAAAATATTTAAAAAAATATTAATATATTATTAAGCACATATTATTCAACCATAAAAAAATTTACCTCAAACATCAAAAACTATCAAGTCATATAGTCTTAATAGGATTTTTATATGCTTTTGTCTTTAATAAATCCAAAATCTCTATAAAAACAAACTTAAAGTTATAATAAATTAGGCATAAAATTCATATTTGTATAGATTTAGTTATATTACTTAGTTCAATTTTTCATAATACTCCACATTTTCAAAAAAATCTGTCCATTTCGATAAAGTTTTAAATTAATTTTGTGTGCACACTAAAACTTCCACCATTCAGGGCTTAATGAACTTACAAAAGGGATCGAGGATTCTTCCTCCGTCTAAAAGCACTCCGGGAAGCGATGGACACTTGGATTGTGAAAACATCTCTTACTAATTTGGATAAGATACCACATTTACTTCCATTAACAACACCAATTAAGAATATCAAAATCATTATCATCTATATCTTCAGTGTCCATAGATATTTTTCCACATCATTCTTTATCTCAATTGAATCTTTGATTTTTTTTTTTTTTCTTAAAATCAAAAATACAAGCATTAACAATGGTAGAAGAAGAACTTTCTTTATCAAAAGTCAAACCACTTGAAGAATTTTCAGAATTCCACGACTAATTGATGCTTGACCGATTTACGCAATTGCTTACATCTCACATACTAATCATAAATAAATATGAGATTGCTTTTCAAACTCTTGGTCATGTTACTAGCAATTGTTTCATCGTAATACATATCACCAAAATAATGTTCAGCATAGTCTAATTTGTATCTTGGATCAAGCCTGATAGCAACCAGTAACAATTGGTTAATAGTATCCATCATTCTACAATATTTATCAAACTTATTCTTCATTTTAGTGGTCATCTCATCCAAAGAGAATCACCACTTAAATTTCATTCATCCATTAAGTTTGAATTGAACACAATTCATGAAGATAAACATTAGAACTAACATGCACTGAAAACTAAACTTCAAAGTTACATCATAAAACTTTTAACAAATATAACAAAAACTGAAGCATTTTTCCAATCCAAATAAGAAGGTGGTCCACACCTTCTTTTGTCACCATCATCCTTCCTAAAATAAGTAAAGTATTGTGCATCCTTTTCTCTAACCTCTTAAAAGCTTTCTTAAACTTCAAAGCAACTTCTAACATTAAATAAGTTTCCACCTAACTGGAACATCTAAGAAAACAAGAGATTTGCAATCAATTTTTTGTGACTTGCACACTCCTTAAATCTTTGCATTCTAGAAGGAAAAGATCTAACATATTTCAGGCATTACGAATACTAATAATGGAGTCATGTGCTTCCCTCCGATCCTTCACTTACAATCAATTAACAATATATACACAATACCTTATATGCAAATATTTACCCTAAAAACACACTCATTATCTTAATCATTCAACATCCTTGTAAGATAGGTAATAGCAGTATCATTTCAGGATGCATTATCAACTACAATTGTACACATTCATCATGCAAACAAGTCTCATAACCTTGCCAATCATTTCCCTTTATGATTGGGAATCACCAAAAATTCAACATTTACTTATGAAGCACCAATCGGAATCAACATAGTGTGTAGTTAGAAACATATAATTTATATTTTAAATGGAAATTCATGTGCCAGTGGTAAGAAAAACCATTTGGCCATGTGCAAAGACCTTTTTCAACAATAATTTATCATCCAAATAAAATTGATGACTGCCCTGACATGGAATTATAGGGAATTAAGGAGTGTAGAGACAATTAACTCCTTGGTTGGCCTGGTTAGGAGTGGAACCCCTCATATATTTTTATCACGAAACTAAAGGTGATTTTAGTAGTAAAGAAAGGATTTGTCGTAGACTTCTATTTCAAAAGTTTGTTGCTATAGAAGGATTTTCTACAACTCTGGAAAGCAAAGTAAGATTGGAGGTAATTTCGACATATAATAACCTGTTGGAATGTTTTGTTTCCAATGTTGGAGGACTGTGTTTTGGACTATACTTTGCGATGTATGCTTGTTGGAAATCTCAATGAAATAGTGGAAAGCTCTAAAAAGTTTGGAGGCCAGAGTATTGCTGGGAAAAGATTGTTTCTAAAAGATTTTATTTTGAATACTAATTGTGTGGACCTTGGCTATTCGTGGAGGATGTTTACGTAGATCAATAAATAGAAACGACTCATAAAAGAAAGACTTAATAAACCAATTGCTACTCCTTTCTAGGTTAATCTTTTTCCAAATGTGTCTGTCATAAATTTGGCAATTGTTAAGTCAGATCATATGCCAATCCTTCTTCATTTGAGTCCATAGGATCTTCACTTCCATGTCCTTTTCGTTTTATTAAGGTTTGGACAATGGATGCTAATAGCTATAGAGTGGTTAAGGAAGTTGGACAAGATCGAAATCTCAAAAAATTTTAACATGCTAGTTTTAAGCGGTAAAGTTCTAAAAGGGTGGAATAAATATCATTTTGGTCACCTACAAAGCGGAAATAAAGCGGTTGGAAGATGAAATAAAGCTCCAACTAAATGAAGACTTAATTGGGAAGACAATTCTACAAGACAATATATTATCATGGAGCGCATACCCAACGAGCTAGATTGGAATCCTTTGTCATATAAATGCCTAGGGAACTTTGACCGCTAAAAGGGATAAAAACTCCAAATTCTTTCATCTAGCACTCTAGTAAAAGGAGAAGGACATAATTGAGGCCATAAAAAATAAGACTATTTGGGTCTCGATTAGAAAGGAGTGGATGATTATTTTTAAAGTAATTCCAAAGCCTTTACAAGTCTAAAATTTTGTGGCTTCCACAAGACTTCATAAAAGCTTGATTACTCACAGGTATCTCGAAAGGGCTAATGAAGAGTTAATAGTCATTCCTACGTAGAATAAGTGAGAGGCACTATGAACGGCATGCATCCTCTCAAAAGCCAGGGGTCGGATGGGTATTCGAGTGTCTTCTATAAGAAGTATTGACATATAGTTGGTAACAAGTTACAACTTTTTGTGCAAAAGTGCTTTAAAATGAAAGAGTCCGACAAAGGTGAAAAGAACTTGATCGTCCTAATTCCAAAATAGAAAGTGGCTAACTTTTTCAATTATTTTCGTCAATTAGCTTTTGTAATTTCGCTTATAAAGTTTTGAAACAAAATGTTATAAAATTTGGAAGCGATAAAAGATTTTATCACGAGGCGATAAGATCGCGTGAGTCCTTTTATTGTATTTTTTTTAAAAAAAACCTATACTTACCAAGTTGTGTAAAAATTATAACTATCAGGTTGAGTGGATATCTTAATAGATTTATTTTTCCAAACTGGGCTACGTTGTCAAAGGCAAATGAATTGCAAAAATCAGTGACGCTCAAGAGCTGGTGCATAAAGTCAAGAAGTACAAAGGGTTTTTTTGGTAATTTAGAAGTACAAAGGGTTGAATGGCTTGCTGATTGCAAAGATCGACATCAGGAAGGCATATGACAGTCTCGAGTGGAGTTTCTTGGACCTAGTCCTCGGTGCTCGGGGATTTTCGAATAAATTTTGCTATTTAGTCTTGAGTTGTATCAGCATAGTCAGTTTAATGTTCTCTTAATTGGCAGTAGCTGTGGAGAAGTTATACCTTCTCGCGGCCTTAGACGAGGAAACCCTCTCTCCATTCATATACATCATCTATATGGAAGTCTTTAATCGGTTAATTGCCAAAAATTGGGTGAAAAGATAAATAGAATTAAAATTAGCAGAAATGCTCCTCAAATTTCTCATTCACTTTATGCAGATGATTTATTACTGTCTTGTAGGGCAAATGAAGGAAATGCACACGAACTGAAGCAGGTCCTGACTAAGTTCAGCAGGTGGTCTGGTCTGCTTGCAAAGGCAAAGAAATCAAGCCTTCCTTTCTCCCCACCCAAAATTGATCGCATGATGAAAAGGAGAGTAAGGAGTATTATAGGTTTTAGCGAAATGAGTCAAAGAACTATCTGTCTGGGAAATTCCCTTCTTTTCACCAGGAGGAGTAAGAAAGATTTCCAGAAAATTAGTCAAAGAGTTCAAGACAAGCTGGAAGGTTAGCAGAGCCTTTTACTTTCAAGAGCCACTAAGACAACTTTAATCCTTTCAATTGCTCAATCCATTCATCTTTATTCCAGATCTACCTTTTCCTGGCCTTTTCCTCTTGTTATACTTTGGATTCTCTGGTTAGAAAGTTTTGGTGAGGGATAAAACTAGGAAAAACAAGTTCTTGGCCTTGAAGTCATGGAGTGATATTTGCTTACCTAAGGAAGAAGTAGGGCTTGCTTTTAGGAAATTCCAAGACTGCAATCTAGCTATGTTGTCAAAGCTTGGATGGAGTATTGCAAAGGGTGAAAACAAGTTGTGGGTTCACCTTTTACTGTGAAATATTAGAAGAATACTTCCTTTTTAATTATACCCCAAGGAAGAGTGATTCCATGATGTGGAGAGCTGTTTTGAAAACTAAACCAATTTTAGCTCAAGGTTCCTGCTTCAAAGTAGGGAATGGCTTGAGTATTAACCTATGGACAGAGCTTTGGATTCCTTGGGTTCGAGGTATGGTGCCTAAACTGAAGGAAAATATGGATGGGAATAAATGAGATTGTGTGGCAAAGCTGAGATTAGAGGATGGTAGTGATTGGGACATACATTCGCATTGAGGAGTCATGTGAAGCCATTTTAAAGTTGAGTGGCCTACCGAGCCTCATGAGAACAAACTTCTTTGGTTAAGTTCAAATGGTATCTTTTCAAATAAGGCGGCCTATGTGGAGATCATTAAGTATAAAGTGGGCCTAAATAACCACCCGAGATGGTCAACACTGTGGGATAGCTGCCTTCATGAGAGGTTGAAGTTGCATTTGTGGAGGATTTTGGCTTCATGAGTGGTTGTTAGCAGGATTGGACTTAGAGAGAGTCTTATTTGTTTTGTAGAGCTGAGTTGGAAACAAACATCCATATCTTTAAAGATTGTCATTTTGCTCGTATCCTTGCTTTTGAAAAATCTTGGGGCTATCGTCTTAAGCATTGGAGCTGTCTTTCCATCCAGCAATGAATCGATTGTGGTCTTTCTCCAAATCAGTTAGGGCCTTGTGTAAACCTTGATAAAGAAGAAATCCCGGTGTTCTTTGTTGCACTGTTTTATTCTATTTGGAATGCGAGGAATGCTTTACTTTTTAAGGACTCGATCAATAAGTTGGAAACTATTAAGCGTTTTAATATGCCAGTTTTGAAACTTATTCAAGACAAGGAGTACGTCCTAGAGAAGCCTCCTCCAGCATCTGGATCCCATCTATGGAACCCTCCTTTTGTAGGGTGGATTAAAGTTAATGTGTATGCAGCCTTCAAAAATTCTCTTGCAGCTGCTGCAATTGTAGTTTGTAATGCAGAGAGAAAGCTTTTGTTTCTTTCAATGAAAATTCTTCCTTGTGTGAATGTTTTTTATGCAGGGGTCATGGCTTTGAAGTGGGCTATGGAACATGCAGAGCGTTGTGGTTGGTTGAATGTTTTTAGGGAATCAAATGCAAACCAAGTTGTGGAAGAGATTTCTGCTCCTCATGAGCCGAAGAGCTGGAACTCCCTTCACAACATTATGTTTATCAGACAAAGTTTGATCTCTCATTGCTGGTTTTAAGTTGGATCCAAAACACTTCAATGTTGCTGCAGATTTAGCAGTTAAGTTCTCTCTTAGGAATAATGTTTGTCTTTTTGTTGATGAATTTTCTTGTTCTAATCTCCCTTTTATTGATTTGAAGAGACTAATTGCTGAGCGAGCTTCTGCCTCTTGGGAGTGTGTTTTGGTGCTTTTGCAGTTTTATATATATATCTTATTTTTCCAATATTGGTTTGATAAAATAAATAACACTACTAATCAAAATATTATCTCTGAACAATCTAGGTTGCTTTTTACGATTTCAACACAATGGAGCCCACCAAAATACTGTCTCTGAACAATTTGAGTTGATTTTCACGATTTCAACACAATGAAGCCCATTTAAAATCCTCTCTCAGATGAGCACAAAATAGAGTTTTGTTTAAAAAAACTCCATGTAAACACAAAAAAAAAATCATAAAAGAATTAAAAAAAAAATTTATGGGTCTCTCGTAAAATTATAGCTTTGATACCATGACAAAATAGAGATTTGTGAAATACAATAGTGTCTATTTGCTTGATGAAGGGCTATTCTTATAGCCAATATAATAAGACTATACAATTAATATTGATACCTGTACAAATTGGGTCAACTCTGCAATTAATGTGGAAATACTGTTAGGTAAATTAATCGCTACAAATCACTCCGAAAATCAAGTATGTTGACACCTCCATCATCTCCGTATAAAACCCCATAGAAGCCTACGTTTAGGCAAAGCCTATTTAGCATGGGAAAACATTAGTCAATTTCCTCTATAAATTCATATCTAACTGAGTGTCAGAGCTCTTTTAGTCAGGATCACATAAGCACCAAAAGTTTCCTTCATATTTTCTCTATTTCAAGTTCCAAGTAGACATATTTAAAGCCCTTAAAAGCTAAGCAAGACAAGAAGCAAGATTTTGGCTAAAACAATGGGAAAATCATCAATGTATTTAGCGTCCAATGTAGTTCTAAGTTTCAAAGATTATTGTACGACTCCACGCAGTCAAGCTCTCATTACTTGCCTACTGGAGGGGAAAAAGAAATCTACCACTCCCGCTGCATGATGCAGTTAGTGCTCCTCCAAATAATTTTATTCCATGCGGACAATTTTTTCCAAGTCGGACACTAAGACTGCTGAAATCAACCTTAAACCGCTCATTCAACACCCCCACCCCCAAAAAAAAAGAACTGAAGGAAGAAAACACCAAATGGTGTGGGAGCTGGATTCATTGATTGACATTTACTTTATTATGTAATTCTATGGCAAAGAATTAAACAGGTTGTTAACATCTTGGCTTTTTTCCTTTACCAAAAAAAAAAAAGGAAAAGAAACAAGTATCATGGTCAAATTCCTCAAGGATTGCCTATGCCCTTAGAATAATTACTATTAATTTGATCATAAATATTGTTATAAGTTTTTGTAAGGTTTGTTTCAAATAATTAGCGTGACAATAAACAAATGCAATCTAATTTCAGTATAAAATTAATTTTACATGTCTAACTTAAATATGACAAAATTGAATTAAATTTTCAAAAAGACAAACTATTTCATAAATCAAGGAAATAATGTGAAATACAAAATGGGGTCAAATTAAATCTATTATACTAAAGGGAATTTGCTGAGGTTTTTTTGGGTAAGATGTTATTTAGGTCTCTCTTGTCGTGGGACAGTTTGATACTGCTGACTAATTTGAAAGCAATTCGTCAAACTTCAGTGCATATTTTTATTTATTTTGTAAATGACATGTACTTCAAATACTATATAATAAATAGGTCAAATTTTTATGCCAAAGTTAATTAATTAGTGGTGCAAAACAT
Organism: Rhamnella rubrinervis; assembly: GCA_007844105.2. Taxonomy (NCBI): domain Eukaryota; kingdom Viridiplantae; phylum Streptophyta; class Magnoliopsida; order Rosales; family Rhamnaceae; genus Rhamnella; species Rhamnella rubrinervis. The sequence continues at coordinate 102,946 of VOIH02000090.1, forward strand.
CACACTAGCTCCCTCAAAGATTCTACAAACAAACCTGAGAAAGTCATGAAGGAACAATATATATCCCAATACTATACGTTTCACTATAAAATTAATAAAATAAAAATACAATCTTTTGTTTTTGTCACATTGGGTTTATATAATTAATCAAAATTTTTAAAGCAGTCCACCTCCCAATTTTTGGTTCGCTTTGTCTCAACGTGTTTGTCTATTTTTCTCATGTGATTATAATAAAATATTTAAGTCTGAACCTCTGTAAAACTTAATACATAATTAATGTTAAAATAAGATAACTTTTGTCAATCCAATTATTGAGATGATGTATTTGAATTAGGAATATTAGCATTATTAGTCCATAAATTATATCCGTTTGCACTTTGGTCGCTAAATTTATTTTATCTAGACTTTTGTTCCTAAACTTCTGGTAAATCATTAGCCTTTAAACTATTTTTTTGTTTGTTTAATTTTTAACAGGTTTGAAGTGTGTAGTACAATAAAATAACTAAATCAAACAATTTTGTATGACTCCTGCGTATTGCATCACTTATATTATATGCCTTTAAACTGTTAAAAACTAGATAAAAAATAATTTAAGAATTAATGATGCACCAATTATTAAAGTTTAGAGTCCAAAATACAAATATATATATATATATATATTTGATGATCAAAGTGCAACTATGGGTATAATTTAGGGACTAACGACTTTAATATCACTTTAGAAAATGACTTCTATTGCTTATGAGATTTACAAAAACAACTAGTCATTTAGGAAATAGTGTTTTTCTCTTTCATTAGCTCTTTTTTTTTTTCTTTTTGAACTTTAATTTGCGATTGAGTTTCTTTTGAAGGCCAGTAAAGAAGACATATGGACAATTTCTTTTTTTTATGAAATATTGAAACAGATATTAAATACCAAGTAAACAAAATATTGTTTACCAAAAAATTTAAAAAACAAAATATCTCATATAAGCAAATTGTGTTTTTTTAGAAGCTAGGATTGTATGAAATATGCAATGTCCACATCAGTTGAATAAGAAAGGATTAACCTTACCCAAAAGCTTAATTCATGCAAAAAAAATAATAAAACAAATGATGAATTAGGCTCAAGCTTTCATAAAATAAAAAATAAAAATAAAATTCTTTTTTCTTTGATTGTTTTAAATTGAAAAGATGTCATGGGTTACCAATGTGTTTCACAGTTCCTATTTTCTTATCTTTAATTTTTATTATAATTCTGTACATGATGATTTCTTGTCCTATGTTTTATCCTTCATAATGATTTCCTATTAGTAAAAGATTGTTTCTTATAAAAATAGAACAAAATAAAATTTGCACCGCATTAGAGTAGTACTGCCATTTGGCGTAACTTAAAATGGGTATCTTGAATACTACGCCTCCAAAAAAGTGCTCCACTGTATATTTTGTATTACTTTTTTTTTTTTTTTTGGTGAAAGTATATTTTGTATTACTTGCTTCTCTAATTTTGCTAATTTTAAAGCACAAGTAAAACTGCATTTTAAAATCAAGGGTTCAACTTAGTTGATTGGAAAGACAATTTTTAAAAGAAAAAAAAAGAAAAATTAGGTTTTGAAAACTGAATTGAATTCTTAGATATTTTATTAACATTAATCTCCAAGAGGGAATTTAGAAAATGACTTATTTTTTAAATAATAATAATAATCTTCAAGAAGTCTAAAATTTTAGAAAATGAATATATTTCTTTTATTTCAAACAATATATATATATATATAATTAATTGCATCCATTTTTAAACAATTAGTTGGACATTTGTAACACAACTAGATGGTAATTAGTATTTTCTTAATCCATAAAATTGCATGCTTTCAAAGACTCTTATATAATATTTTTTCAGCATGATTGTATTTGTTTTCGTTAGATTGTCTATTTTTTCTATCATCTGCAAATCTTGAAATTATCATATTTAATATTATAATCAAATGATTTTTTTTTTTTGTTGAATGTGTCATAATCAAATGGTTATTTTATAACTATATATATCCACAGATATCACCTTCCTGTTCTTCACAAATGTTGATAATTTTATTCCTTTTTGACCATGAAAGGCAAGTCATCTAAGCACCAATACATGCCAAACAAGTACTAATTCTTGATTCCAATTTGGACCATTTTTTGCATTCATGCCATCTTTTGCGCTGTCTTTATCAAAATTCTGAGATTGTATTTCCTCATCTTACTAATTAAAACCATTATTTGCTTTGTTTGGAACTTGGATTCTAGTTTTTATTTTATTGCCACAGAGAATTTAAAGTTTCAAAATTTCTACATTTTATTTGTTCTCTATAAGTTCCTTATAACAATACAGTGGAAACTAACTAAAATTTATTTTTTTTTAAAAACATCTTTCTGTTGTAGTTTTTTTTTTTCAAGGACCTCATATAGACATAGCCTGAGTAATCCGAGTATTCCATGTGTTTAAATGATCATCAAATCCCTTATGCAATATATGATGCATCACATCATACATCACACACTTCAGTTGGCAAAATAAAATTAGATTTTGGTTTTCACGTGAAATCAAAATTAAACTTAGCTTTCATTATTTCCTGAACCAGCTGGATAAGTTTGAAAAAGGGTTTTCTTTTTTTTTTTCAAGTCAGTGGTCAATGTGATGTAATGGATGAAAATCAAACCCACAAATTTGGTAGGGTCAAATGGAATGGATGTAATCCCAAAAGGAGAAATTTAATTACAATTAATTCAAGATCTAACTTGTTTTAAGACTTAAGACTCAAATAGAAACTTCTTGGAGAACAAGTTGTCTTGGGAAGGGTTTATCTCCTCCTTTCACATCATAGAGAAAAAGGAAAAAAAAAAGATGAACAAATTTTAATGAAGTCGATGAGATAAAGGTGGTCTTGTTCAATGTACAAGCACAAGAGCAATCAAAGACTATCAAATAAACAAATATTATTAGACAAACCCAAGGTTTGATTTAAGTCCTCCGATTAATTACTAGTTAATTAAGATGGGCCAGTAGCTCCATTGATGGTACACAACCTAGAATTAAGTACATTGTTTCCCTTTGAGACATGAGCATCCCATACATTTCAAGTCCTATAACATTATCCGTATTGTCCATCACCGGTGGTTGGGATAAGGCAAATGCACGAATGTATTTAATTTCCATTTCTTTTTATTTTTTATTTATATGCTCATTTATTTTTGAAAACAAATCCTTTTCAATTCATGAGCACCATGATTTTTCTTTTCTCTTAAACTTATGATATATG